>CABFOW010000224.1:205731-306491 GCA_902141385.1 Timema californicum
TTAATCAACTCAGTTCAACTTTATTAACATCCTGACCTTAGTACAAAATCGATTATATCACCTTTCATTTTATTGTGGCTACCACACATGACAAACAATTTTAGTAATTTAATTTTGTTCAATGTCATTTATATTGTAACTGTAAGGTCTACCATTCGTATACTCTCTGTTCATGTCTATGTCTTAGTTTTAAGTTTATTTTTACATTATTTAGATGTATTTATTTTATTTTTAATTTGACGCATCCTAAATAGGCTCATTTTCTCAGTAATTAATATTCTTTTTTAAATTTAACCTTTTTAAATTTAACTTTTTCATAATTGTAATTTTTCACCAAGCCAATTTACAATATTTAACTTATCACATTAGCTACTTATTCCACCTCTTTATGATATTGATTTTTATCCAATAATTTTACTAAAGCCTATAAATTATATTATAATAGGATTACTGTATTTATCATCTGGTTATATGTGGTATCCATTACACTTTCTTAATAGATGACTCAATTTCCATTTGCATTTGTTCCACCTTTTTTCATTTTTAATATTCTCATTAAGCTTGTCCCTTACAAAAAATTAAAATTAAACTTAGTTTGATTTTGTTTACATAATGAATTCTGGTGCTTTAAATTATCTTTATTGCCTCGTATGTAGATTAAACTAAGGCTTTGGGGTTGGATTCAATTGTACACTATAGTTGTTGATAATTTTAAATACAATTTAAATAAATCAAAAATTACTGTGATTTGGCTTATATAACTAGTGCATGTAGCATTAATCTTTCATAATCTTCGTTTTGAAGATTTGTTTTAAATTTAACCATGCTTGTGGGGCTAGATTTACCAATACGATTGCTTATACGCATTTTTACAGGAGGTATAATAAGTCTTAGACATTCTGACCAACTTCAATGTGGTTTGTTTAACTGATTTGCTTTTTTACTTTATTTTAGATTTTAAACACGGTTTTCTGCCTTTGGTACAGTAGACCCATGGCTTCTTTGGTGCTATGTGACAGATCACAGCTGAAAGCTTTGAAAAGTTACCAGACCAAATTATGTATTCCTACGCCCAACCATATGCTCTGTAAAATCATGTTTAATCATGTATATACCTAAATGTTTATTGTCATAAGTGACAGCACCAAAGAAACCATGGGCCTACTGTAGCTATGCTGGAACTATGTTCACTCGCTGAACAGACGCTCCTTACTTATTAGGCAATTAAGTTTTATGTTCGTACAAAGTCTTTGTAAGGTTTTCTTTAAAAAAATATAAATTGTTATCCTATTGAATAACATCTTAATGTACTCCTGAATTGTTATCTTGGTTCTTGTTGGGATCAGAAATGTGATCCTTGAATAGAAGATTTGTATGTAAATATATTTAATAATTAGAATTAAATTGCATACATAAATTGAAACTAAGTAAACAAGCGCTAAAATAGTTTAATCCTCTTATATTCCAACTTTTCTTCCAAAACAAAACTTTGTTTGGTGTAATACTTGTTTGAAAATAAAATGCATTTCTAAACAATGTGCTTAACACAAAAATCTCCTCTTCCAAAAATTAGAAATCCACTATTATATTTGGAAACATTCAAATTAAATATTTAGCATGAATTTTAATTCAATATCATAATATTAATTGGAACAATAAGAAAAGAATCTTCTAATGACTGAAGAATATTAAATAGAAATATAAAATATAAAAATGGGATTTTGAGAGTACATTTGAGGTCTAAGTTCACTGATTAAAAGGAATGGGCCTCTCTTAAGACCTAACACTTGATTATAAAAATAAAATAGCGAGATAAGAACCAACTATTATTTTAATTATTGAACATAATATTAAACTTGGTTCTAAATGACTAACACCTATAATATTTAGCACCATATCCTACTACCCGTCATGGCTATACGCTTGCGTCATAATTGAAAACAAACTATTAAAAACTATTTACATTTGAAATATAATGTTCTTAACGCTTCATGATATATTTTTTTCAAGCGTGGAGGACCAAACAAATCTACTTACGTTAAAATGGGCACGACATTATTATTGTCAGCGCTATGTGTAACAGTATTATTCTTTGTGTGTACCGCCAAATTTGGTTTAAATCTGTTGAATTTTTAATGTTTACTTTTAACAATATCTAATACATACTTAGATTGTTGTATTTAAATATAATCTTTGTTAATAATATAGCAATTCTGATAAATATATTCCCAATTTTATACCAGCATCAAAATATTTTATTACATTTAAAATTAACATATTTATGTCATCTTGGGAATCTCAACATACTTTAGGCACCCTTGAAATTGGGAACATAGGTCGTAGATAAAAATCAAGTATATAGCAACAATGTTAGAAAATACATATTATCTGGCATACAATTTACTAGATGAGGCTAAACTTTGACATTGTATAGCGTTTATAAAAAAGTTACAAGCTCCAGATAAAATAATAAAACAGGACACTATAGTTTCAAGTGATATCCTACCACACCAGCAATATTAATGGATAAACTCACCAAGGCCCCATTCATCTGTGTGTGCGTCCCTAGCTGGCTTCCACCACGGACACAACTGGTCACCGCAAACATAATGTGTTGTATGACAGCGCGAGGCCTGGAGGCGCTTCAACAATGTATTTTTGCAAAGGATGCCGGGAAAAGTATGTTGTTTCCGGCTCGAGAAGGTTGCGTGAGCAAATAAGACTATTCTGGAATCTCCCCGACGCTGCTAGTTGCATACTCCCCATCTACTACTTCCCAATCCCTTTCTCTTTTGTTTCTGTGTTTTCTCTTGTATGTGTAACCTCTCCTTCCCTCCTCTCTGAGCAACTAAGATCAAATAAATACTGTTAGGAGAACGGCGATAAAGTCACTCTAGACCGGATAGCAACCTAGGACACATCTGAATGTTCTAAATAATGTAAGCTCTAAATTATATTTTGGCCTTTGTATGTCTTAATTTTGTTTTGGCTTAAATATAATCTTTTATATTACGACTTCAAATTATGAAGTTCATTAAGCTCAAAAAAGCCTTTAATATGTTTAATTTCTTTTAAATTGAAAAATATTTAATATTCTCTTTAAATCTGGAAGACATTATAATTTTATAAGTGACTTTTATATATTATGAAATATTTTGATAATATATTTGGAATTTAAAGTCCTTTTGACTTATCCAATACTTAATATTTTCCAATTATGAATCCCTTTAGACTTGGGAACTTTGCGAGATGTTTGACTGTTAGAGTCCTTTTGACTTGTAATATAATTATTATGTGTAGTGTTCGCTAATGGGTAATTTGTATAAAAAGTCTTGTTGGTGTGATAAATTTATGACACGTAAATCATGGGCTTTGTTAAAAAAAAAGAGAAGTAGCTTATATGATTAGAACGTTTGTCTTTAAATTCCTTAGACTTGTGTAATATGTATTATGTGTAAGCCTTCGAGTCCTTCAGACTTAAGTAATTTTGAGACGTTTATCTTTTAAGTCCTTTGGTTTGTGAAGCATATAAGATCGTCAAATGTTGATGTCCTTCAGATTGTGTGTATATATTTGAAAGGTTTGATGGTGGGAGTCCTTTTGACTCGTATAATACTGAATTGGTTCAAATCGTTAAGTCCTTTTTTTAACTACGCAATGTTTTTTGAGATACATGTATATAGCACTTTGAAGCCCTTGTAGATATATATATATATATATGTTATATTCTTTAAAATGTACAAAGTCGTTGTGTCTCTAAAAATGTTTAAGTTTTGGTCCATATCTTGTCAGATTTTAACATGAGAAAGCATGCAATTAAATATTCAAAATTTTGTTATTTACTGGAACTTACTATTTGACATATGCGAGACTAATAATGTTGATTATGGTCAAAATACAGCTAGGGTCTTATATATATATAATTTATATTTATCTAATTTATAATTCATGACTTACCTTTTGTTTATAGATAAAACATTACATTTAACTAACGTCTGATGTTTCTCTCCGCTTATTTCAACTATGTTTTAAGTTTACTGAATAGGAAATATCCTTGATTTCTGGTCTGTTAGTTCCCTTTTTACTTCGAACGATAATTTCTGAGTGCGTTTTGAGGAAACAGGAGAAAATATATTGGAGTATGATATATTTGTCTTTTATTGTCCTATCGGCTTACTCTGCATTTATTCTAATTTTTTAAAATACTTTTAATAATTGTGTACCCACCTTTGTCCTAGGGGACCAAGGAAGGGGTTACAATTGATTTTTATACATCTCCCCTCCCCCAAAATATTATGCTCTTTACAATAGGTTCTATCATTTACAGCTCTCCTAACAAGTGTATGTGTAGATATACGGGTTACGTTATTTCATGAGCAACAACAATTTTTTTAAATGCTTCAATTTTTAAACTTTAGACAATCTTGACTCAATAATGGCAAACCCACAAGAAAACAATTATTTACCTGTTATACCTTGAGCGTTGTACCAACTTGGACTGAAATCTCTCAATTCAATGATAGTCAAAATACAGATCATAGAGACACGTTAATAATTACTTTGTATTACTAAATTTCTAATTAAAATAGATTTCATCCTTAGTGAATACAATATTTTACTCTAGAGCCCACATTAATTAATTTAATCATGTTCCTACAAATATAGTCATGGTATTAATCTTTCGACTACTCAGAGTCTTTGCGCTTTCCAGAAAAATACGTGGAAATACGAAAGAGAAAAAAAAATCACTTTACATTTTAGTGGACCTACACAGGGAGATGTAATTCATGTTTACTAACCTGTAATTTCGGTTTAGAAACTATATAGCTTAACCTTCACACCCCTCCACCCAATTATCCCCCCTTAATTCTCCCTACATTATCCCTCCTTCCTCCTTAACCCTTCAGAAACTAAAGCACCTTGTCTCTGGCAGGATAAGAGGGACTTTGAGGGGTCCTCCTATGGATGTATGTGGTAAAGAAGTTCATTAACTATTATTATGAGGAGGCTTTTGAATTTAATATTTGCTTATCTCACTCCCCATTTTCATTGTTCATTCATTGATCCTCCCTCACCCTCGCGTGGCCGTGCCCTCTCAATCGCCTAAACTTCCAAGTATTTTATTCTTCTTAAGTCAACAACACGAACGTTGTTTTGATGTTATTTATATCTATCCGGTACTGGGTATGCGATCAACCGGCCTGGTTAGTGCTGCCTACGGCATCTGGTATAAATCATTTATATTAGGTGCTTTCAGGACTTGTAGTGATTCCCCACTGCCTTCCACAATCAATTTCTATTAGCAAGAGTGAAAGGACATACAAATTTTACGGGAAAGGTATTTTCACGTACCTTCAGTTTTTTTACATGCCACAATTGACGTGAAACCAACGACGACTTTGCTTCCCCTACGAAGGAAGTTGTGCTACGGATTTTTATCATTCAAGAATAATCCGCCAAACTTGGCTAAGTTTTAACCCACGGATATAGGGTCCTGTAGAGAGCATTTACCCCAATGCCAATATTATTATTATTATTATTATTATTATTATAGAACTTAATTCCTTGACACAAGGTTATTAAACTTGCTACTTTAGGCCACTTATAGATTCATGAGTTTTAGAAAATAAATAACTTTAAAAGCTAACTTGATTAAAAAGTTCAATGGGCAAGGAAATTGTGAAACAGTTTAAATTTTCAACTAAAGCTGCAGCCTGGAATTTATGTTGCAGTCATTGTTTCTCGCCCTTCAATCAGACAACAGTAATTGATTCAAGTTTCAATATGGCATTAAAAAAGATCTACCTCCTCTACGTTACCTTTGTGTACATAAAGCATGTTTTTTAATGTTTTAAAATTATATATATTTACTTTAGGTTAATTACTTTATAGTCCAATTTCATAGTCAGACTTCGTACACCTCAAGTGCGGTGCCATACCGAATATAAGACTGCATCTACCTGTGGAATGGGCCAGTTTCATAGTCAGACATAGTACGTCTCAAGTGCGGCGCTGTTCTAAATCTGTGGTGGGACCGAAACAGATAGACGAATATTAACATGAAAACTAACAATTTAATTGAAATGTAGGTGACCTGGTGACCTAGGGGTAAGGTTTCAAACTTCTGTGCTGGGATCCAGGGATCAATCCCCGGTCCTGGTACAGATTTACCTGATTACCAAACCCTTCCTTCACTTCTGACAAGTGTTTTAATAACAACTTGTGAATGTGGGGAATGCCAGGCCTCCACCATGGTTTGGATTCCACGTTAAACTGTAGGTCCTCCATTTCATCTCACAATCATCCTACCATTACACATTAGTATAAGTGCGTGTAGCCCGAAAGGGTAGCAAAACGTGGTGCTGATAGTAATAATTGAAAAGTAATTATTCACTAGTTAAATAAAAGCCAACTATATACTATTATTATAATCACCACGTCTTACTACCCATCCAGGTTATACGCACTTACGCTAATGTGTAATGGTAGGGTGATTGTGACATTAAATGGAGAACCTACAGCTTAACGTTGAATTCGAACCACGGTGGGAGGCCTGGTATTCCACACATTCACAAGTTGTGATTAATACACGTATTGTCAGAGGTGAAGGAAGTGTTTGGTAATCAGATAAATCTGTGCCGGGACCGAGAACTATATACTACACTTTTTCACTTTTTGTCGCCCAGGTGGGCTCCACCTGACGTCAGGCAAACCTCAGCACGCTGTCCTTCACTTTCCTTAGTATAGATCGTCAAATTGTTTCCCCTCCACCCTATACAAGAAAACTACCTAGACCAGAATAGAATGTGCTGGTTTTATATGTGAAACTGACACATTCCATTAGAGTCTGGGTATGTGTCCCCCTGTAAATATTATAGAGATGTACTCGGAAAAATCCAGAGTATGTAGTAATCGATTATTTCTATTCTAGTTTATTTGCTAATAATTGATATATAATTTGGTTCAATTAATTAACCCATTAGATGATAAGACTTGTGTTTTTAGTTTTTTCACGTTGCTATGAAGTTGAATAAATATGTTTACATATGAGGCTGGAAAAATAATTAAATAGGAAATGTTCAAGAATCGAAATTAAGAATCGAAAAATCGATGTTGAACTTAAGAATTGGAATCGATAATCGGAATCGTGTAAAATAGATATTATGACATCTCTAGTTTGGAAAAAGGAATACTAGGCTAAAGAGGTGTGCCTTCATTTTTATGGTGAGGAAAACCAGCCTCAGTAGATCCTACCGGGAATCTAATCACAATCTTTCCATCATCAGAGGTCCAGTTTATTGCTAGTGTGACGTATTAACCTCTACTGAACTTTTTAAGTCAACCCCAAATGTCTCGGAAACTTTTTCAGCTTCAGGTGGTGCAAGGCAATAAACGAGATATTCTTAGAGATAGAAATAGAGAAAGCAACTTATAACAAATGCAACCACATTAGTGGGGTATAGGGAACGAAAAACCACGGCTGTAAATAATATTGTAAAATCGAATAGATACAAAAATCAAGAAACTTTAATATTTAAATCTAAGCATAGTAAATAATTGAAATAGAAAATTTATTTTTCAAACTAAACATATCTTAATATTTAAAGTGGTTGCTTCAATTTATAAATAAAGTTTGATACCATATAATCACATTTTGAAAAAAAGAAGCTAAGAAATAATATTAATTGGGAAATTAAATAAATAATATCTAAAGCTATTTGTGCCCGAGGAAAATCTCACAATATTTCCAAAATGAATTGATATATATATATTGATATATTTTCATAATGCAATAGTAAATTAATATTTTTAAATACATAGTAGTCGTATTATTGAATACCGTGAGGAGGGCAGGAAGTGATATGGTTAAGAGTGAGTGAAAGAAGTGTTTGGAATATTGAAGGGACGTAGTAGAGGATGCGTGTATAGAGTGAGGAGAGAGAGGGGGAGAGGGAGGGAAGATATCCTCCCCCTCTAGCACACTTACTCTCACAGGGAGATTTATAGGGGTTGAGTTGAACCCTGGAAACCCGATCCGAAAGGGATTCATTCCACTTCATTTGCATTTAACACGAACCCATGTGACAAGATGACAATCCAATTTAAAACACTACAGGCCAACTTTTGGTATTAGAGGGGGAGGATAGGGTGGTAAAATAGGGGTGGGATGAGGGCGAGGGACGAGAAAATTGGCAAAACACTACTTTAGGTTGTCCGACCGTGTGATTCCTCGATATAAACTTGGCCTTGTATGGTTTATATTCATGTGTGACTGGTCTCATGACAGCGTAAACAATTATGGGGGTTGGTCGATAGAGGAGTGTGTTGAATTTGGTTTTTTCATGACCGGAATGGATTTTTTTTTTTAGAAAGTAAGCTTTATTTTACTAGACTAAAGATATTAAAAACAAAACGTGGTAAAAAAAAAGACCACATATTTATAACGTACACTATGTCAAGCTCAATGTAGAGAGAAATAGTATTTTAAATAGCGTCTCCTGTCTTAATACCACTTCGGTGGCCACATGGTATAAGTTGTCACACTAGCATTAGAGTAGACTACCGATGACGCGTTGATCATGATTCAAATTCCGGTCGGATGTGCCAAGGGGGAATTTTCCAAAATGTTTTTCCACTCCTCCCCCCACTATAAGTTAAATCTTCCTTATCCCTAAGCCATTAGCGTAGCTAGTACGTAAGCGTATAGCCCAAACGAGTAGTAAGACACAATGCTAGTAAAGATCAATCAAATCAAATGTAAAATAATTTGGTACAGCACTGTTCCTTTCTTTTATATATAACTTTTTGAAATAATAATTCTAAACAAAAATTTGTAATTCTTGAGGTTGAGTGAAATAAAAATAAATAACAATAAAATTTACTAACCATCTGAAATATTTGTGTGTATTTACACTTATAACGTAGTGATGAGGAAGATGGAATTCTTCAAATTATACTGGCATTTTATTCAAAATAAAGTAATAAACCATATAGGAAAAAAAAACTCTCAGGACACCTAGCCTCCCTGTAACTATCAAACCATACTAAACGAGCCTAAAATTTATCCCGCTTAACCACCTATTAGGATAAAGTATCTTGAAAGTTTATTGCCACACCAATGAAAGTAAACCTACTTACTTTACTGTTTCCAGCCTAAAGCCTGAGTAAGTTTTTTTTATTTAAAACATAAATGTTCCACTACCATCTGGCTAGGCTTGTAATAGCTCCATACACCTAAACATCTATATTTAGACTAGAACCGGCACAACATACAGTCCCCAGCCGTTAATTTATCAATGTGAAAGGGTGAACTCATATTTCATCAATTATCTAATTTCGGTCATTCCGAGAATTGAACCCGGGATCCCTAGCTTAGTAAATATACACACTACCGACTAAGCTACGGTGTCAGATCCGAGTCTTAATCACCAATACTTGCTTGAGCTAGTTCGAGATACAGACTACCTTACTACATCCTATTAGTTTATAAGTTATGTGTTATTTTAATAAATGTGTCAAATAATGCTTTTCATTGATCAAACAAGACTAAGATAGACTCTTAAAAAAAGTGATCATGATATTTAATAAAATCACAAAAGAAAGGAGGAATCTGATTACCTTTGTTTGGATAACATTGAATCGCATTGTTCGATTTGTTAAGTTTATTTGATTAGCTCTTTCCAATATACTTTTTTATACCAGCTTTACCTTCTTTATATGTTGACGTTATTGGTTTTTAACAATTTGTGGTACGATTTGCCGTGTTCTCGATACAATTTCCCGTGAATGGTCGGATGGGATAGTTTTAAAGGCAAAAAAAAGGATTCCTTGGCTTTTGTAAGCTCTCCACTGACAAGGATATTGGTTGCATCTGAAAGTTAAAGCTACATAAGAACCCATTTGTGGTGATTTGGACTTTTCAATAAATTATTATTATTATTATTATTATTATTATTATTATTATTATTAGCACCGCGTCTTACTACCCGTTCGATTTATACGCACTTACGCTCATGTGTAATGGTAGGGTGATTGTGAGATGAAATGAAGGACCTACAGTTTAACGTGGAATCCGAACCACGGTGGAGGCCTGGCATTACCCACATTCACAATATGTCTTGTCAGAGGTGAAGGAAGGGTTTGGTAATCAGATAAATCTGTGCCGGGACCGAGTATTGAACCCCAGCCGCCAGCACAGAAGTCTTGACACCTTACCCCTAGACCACTTTTCAATAAAGCATTACCGTTTAGCCAACATTCTGATTCAAACCAGAGATTTTCAGATATTGTAAGCCTCAAGTATGGCAATAAATTTGACACTACCTACCACTAGAGATATTGTTTGTTTTCAGGTCTTACTACCCTTTCAGTATATACGTGTTTAACTACATTATTCAGAAAGATAGAGTATACAGAGAATGCACCCTAATGTTCGTTATGGGATAGGAAATACCACTTTAAATAGGCCCACTCTGGGTTGGGATTTGAGCTCTGACCTTCACGTCAGAACATCTTGGCATTCAGTTGGAATACTTACTGATGTGAAAAACCACCCTCAATAGCCCAGCTAAGATTAAAGCTCCAACCTCTCCCCGCTAAGCGAGATTGGCGTTTAGTTCACGTTCCCATCAATTCGAGATGAAAAAATATAAATATGTTTTAGTATTTATCTTCAAAATAAAATGTTTACTACCTGGTTAAAAACCAAGGTTAATAAAGGTGTTTTCTAAATTATAAGAATTGTCAGGATAATTTAGAATAAATTAACCCGCTTTAGGGGTTGAGGAAACAACGGTGATAAATAACATGAGAAAAATCAAACCAGTGCACCCAACCGAGGTTCGAGTCATGACCAAAATCTAGTCTATTATGGGCTTGAGCCACTTCAGTGGTTACATGGTTTAAGGCACGTGTTGGCAATTTTTTTGAAATCGTGGGCTGTATGGATTAAAAAAATAAGGGCTGGTTTTAAAAAATTCAAGCAAAAATTTAAACTTTCAAGTTTACCTTCATTTTAGTAGAAAGAAAACTGGAAGTAGAGTTGAAAACCATTTTGGAAGAACTATCCTCAGTACATCCAATTGCGACTCTATCCCTGGCCCCATAAATCCAATCCAGCCCGAGAGTGAAACGTTATACCAAGGGTTACATCTAATGTGACAATATGTACTAGCCGTATATTCTACAAAATAAGGTCACACTTTAGAATTGCCAAATTTAGATCAAATGACAGGTTTGATTGGCAAATAAAACATACACTTTCTTTTAAAGTGTTTTAATATGGTTTATATTTATATTTAAAGTACAGAGCTAAGCTAATTAAAAGAATAAAACCGTTTCACATTTATCAAATGATAAAGAATCAATAATATATATCCACTAAAATATTGGTTTGTGTCTCCCTCTATACATACAAGAAAACAGTATTATTTTTCAAATAACTTTCTGTAGTCTTAACCTCAATGAGTAAAGGAAATACAAATACTATCATAATTTTTGTTCTAAAATGAAACATAAATAATAAAACACTTAAATATTATATTGCCGCTATCAAAAAGTTTAACGTGAGACAGAATGTAAAAAGACATATATTTTTTCTTCAAACTCAGCTATGATAAGTTTATCCAGAGTTAAGTTTAGTCATAAGTCTGGAAACAAATGTTTAAATATTGTCTTATAATTAATATCAGAAAACACAATTGTAAATATGGAAAATGTAACATAAAATTTCATTCAGAGCATTGGGAGGGGGGTAGAAGTGTATCAATAACTCACCAAAAAAGATCAAAATCAAATTTTATTATACATAATAGTAAGACTGGTTCTAACAATGAGGTATAGCGATGTAAAAGTTCTGAATTACAAAGATGGGCATGATATTCACTAGATTAGGTAAAATTAATATTCTTATGGTAAATCAATCTCCTAAGAATGATAATCATTCATGGGAATCTTATAAGACAAAGGGACATCTAGTATATATGGACGTGCGGAGATCATCTGATACACATGAATGATTAGATAAGATCACGGGCTTTCATATTACGCAGCCACCTTCGACTCGGGAGGGCTTTACTCTCCCAATAGTACGATAGTAATTGTACGGATGTGCATATTATGATGTATTAAATATCCAAGCTATTATATTATAAACAGTAAAGAGTTCGTTTTTTGAGAATATATCATTTGCTGTGCTATTCAGTGAAATTTTCACTGTAACGAGCTATCTATAACAGGATCAGCATTAGAAGAACATTATCTAATATTTTAAAAATCTACTAGATCTACTTTCATACACTCACAAGTCCACACACACATGTCACCTATCTGTCAATTTTGACCCGATGGTCTCAATTTCGGCAATAAAGGTATATTATTTTATTTGCCCTAAAATGTTATTCTTGTTGTGATCTCACTGTACACGATGAAAGAACCAAACGGCGGTGTTATCCGGTATGATCACTTGCCGACAAGCGCTCCTCGGATGCCAAGACCAGGCCCGCCGACTCCCCCCTCGTTAGCTACGAAATCCATGATGTGTTCCTCGCCGTCCGGAGAGACCCACTTGTACTTCCCAACCACCTCCCAGATCTCGTTATCCGTGCCGGGGTTCTTCAGCACGCCTGTCTCTTGTCGCAGCGTCCCATCACTCGTCTCGAATCTGGGGATAACACCTTTAGATAATACCCTGTGTTTCTAAACACTGTTCTGACCACAATGGCAAAGATAATACGTAGTGTTCTGTACATTATTCTGAAGACAGTGGTTGAGATAATACGTAATGTTCTATATATGTTTCTAAAGACACTGGTTGTGATAATAACTAGTGCTATGTACAGTAGATTATGAGGATAATGGTTGAGATAATAACTACACTATTTTGAATCCTATGGTTGAGATAGTATATAATATTCTATATATGTTTCTGAAGACAACGGCTGTGATAATAGCTAGTGCAATGTAAATTATGAGGACAGTGGTTGAGATAATACCTACATTATTTTGAAGACAATGGTTGAGATAGTATGAAATGTTCTATTTATTTTCTGAAGACAATTGCTGTGATAATAACTAGTGCTATGTACATTATGAGGACAATGGCTACTATAATATCTTTATGTTATATACATAGTTCTGAGTACAAAGGAAGAGATCATACTTAGTGTTTCATACATAATTATGAATACATGTTTGAGATGTATCATGCTTTGGATATTATTCTGATAATATTAGTTGAGATAGTATATTGTGTTTCTAAACACCATGCTAAGGAAAATTAATTAGATAAAACTTGTGCCCTAAAAATGATTCCGAGGATAATAGTTGAAATAAAACCTATTGTTTCTAAACACTGTGCTAGTCAAAATAGCTCATTTGAGAACAATGGTTGAGATAAAACCTTGTGTTCCCAATATTATTGTGAGGACAATGGTTGAAATAAAGCATAATGTTTTAAACATTATTATGAGGATAATAGTTGAGATAATACCTAGTTTTCTAAACACTGTACTAAGGAAAATGCTTGAGATAATACCTTGTATTCCTAAACATTGTTCTGAAGAAGTGGTTGAGGTAATAAATAATTCGTGTTTCCATACTCTGCTTTGTTTACTGACATGCCTTGCACAAAATTGTATTTTATTTCTATAATTTAATGGCAGCATATTTTAAAACAATTTACTGTCTAAACTAAGGGATGAGAGATAATATATTTATCATACTGTGACTTACAATAGGTCATAGCCGTCAGGTCGTACATCATTGACATACTGCAGAACAGTGACATCTTTGGGGCTCTGAGGGGCACACAGGGCTATTGCCACTAATGCCAAACATACAAAAACCTGCAAATAATAAGCGACAATTTGGACTTTAATTTCATTTAGAAGCTTTACAATCGCTTTTAGACATAAGACTTCTCTGTAGAGCTAACAACACAGAGAGTTTAACAGATTATAACACAAGTGGTCAAGGTTGAATCCTTGCTGAGGGTACTAAAGTTTTTTCTTCCCTGCAATAGGGTTTTTAATTTCATATCTGGGCTAATTTTAGCACTTCTGCTTAAAATAAATCTTTCTCAGTCTTATTTTTTTAATTAAAAAGTACTTCACATTTTACTACCAGCCAGGGATTTCCGAATTTAATTTCACTAATCGGGAAGGAACTAAGAAACTAGAGTTTATAGGAAATTTCCTGGGTTTGCGTTTAGGTAGGTTGAAAATAATGTTAATAAAACTGTCCAATTAGTACATCCAACCGCGATTTGAACCCCCACCCCAAACCCCTCATCGTTCCCTCGCCTCCTCATCAAGCCAAACTGGATGAGTCTGAAGTTTATTCCACTTAATCTTTATCAAGGGTATTATGTTTATTTTATTATTTTAATATTTTGGGAACCTATGAATAACTAATACTATAGTTCTCGCCCAAAATCAACCAGTAACTTCAAGTACCTACTTATGATTGGTTAAACAGTTTGGAAACTAAAACATATTTTTTTGTGGCCAACGTTGATAGCATTATAATATTATTTGTGTTATCTTATAGGTTTTTATAATATCCAACCTGATAGTTTATCTTAGTAGTAGTGTGTCAATCTACTGAGGTAGGAGATCCGGGTTCCAATTCCTGGGATGGCCGAAGCCCTATTATTGGTGAAATGAGGGTATCTATCCCCTTTTACAGCGATGATATTAACGGCTGAGGTTTAGATGCTGTGTCGGTTATATATTTAATTTGTTTTATTAGTTGTGTGCCGATATGATATCAGTCGGTTCAAAAAGTGCAATTTATAGAGCTCAAATAAATGAAAAAGTTTGTAAGATATATAAAAAATGACAGCTGCTGATAACATGAATTAATGCATTAATATATTAAGATTATTTTATTAACTTTAGTAACTACCAGCTACTGTTTTTACTACAAAAATCTGAGCATACGATCTATCTTAGCTCCTATCAACTTGATTAGTGAAAACTCAAGCCAGGATTATTTTAACATTGACAAAGTTAAAAAAAATCAAATGACAAAAAGTATTAGCTTTGAGTGTAATAATATTTGGTTTAGCAGTCTACCCACTTATTGATGGGTTATATTGTGTTTGTGATAGTACCTTTATTTTTGATAAAACAGCAATAACTACACATGGTTTATAACACTAATCAATTGAACCATTCCGTGAACAATATTATAAATGCAATTTTTCCTCTTTAAGGCCTTGATTTAGATCCACCAATGTCAAAAATGAGGTTTTCCAGTTACTAAAAAAAAAGCTAGAAACAAGTAAATAGGAATTAATTTGGGAGCTTTCCAGGTGCTAGTAACCTCCAAGTTACAAAGCAGTATTGTGTATGAGCATTTTAAAATACGAAACAAGAGTACTTTTATTAGTTTTGAAGTGTTAAAATTAACATGCCCAAAATTGGTGTTTGAACAATTAAATAAACTACGTTTTAATATAATTTTAAAATTATTATAGATATATCTCCCTTCCTCCTAAACTTCTTTCATAATTTTTAATTTCTTTACTAAGTAGTGATTTTTTTTAAACATGAGCTACTTTTAAAATTACACTACCGATTTGGTTTCAAATGGATATCTTGGGAGTGTTTGACATGAAGAATAGCCCTGTATTCTTTGTTTTGGGTAAAAATTCGATAAAGGTGATATTATTGAGGAGTGATTTTTGAAAGTTAAAATTATTTTGAAAATGTCTATGATGATTATGCTAAATATATATTTCTAGAGATTGTTTACATGAACTTGACAAAAAAATGCTGTATACTTGTTTTACGGGTGAGGGGGGATTTGGTCACGAGTTGTTTACCAATGGCTTTTTTTTAATTTGAATATTTAAAAAAATGGCTTTACCGATTTGTTTCATAATTGGTTTCAGGAGACTATTTTAGAACTCAATTATAATGTATCTTTTTTGTCTTAAATAAATTAGTTTAAGGGTGGTTTCTTTCAACAAATTATAGAAAATTTGAATATTTTGAAAATTTACCTTGTATATTTAATCCAAAATGGAAATCTGTGACTAGTTTTTCGTGAAAAATAAGAATAGGTTTTTACTTTAACAGATAATAAATAATTTTAGGTTATTTTATTAACAAAATAATTTAAATTTTGTTAAATTTAATATATTTGAAAATTTGTATTTAAAAAAATATATATATAAAGAGTGATTTATGTGATTAATAAGATGATGTGTTTGTTTTTATGTTTAAAACCTAGAGTATTTAAGGGTAATTTACTAAAAAACTTTCTTTCTAATTTTTTTTTTCCGAAACTATAATACACAACATGAAAAAGTATGTGTGAGTGTGTCGTACTAACATTTATTTTCTACTCTTCTCTTAAAATAATATTGTTTGTTACTTTTCTCACTGTGCTGGTGGCCGGGATTCAATCCTCGGTCCTGGCACAGATTTATCTGATTACCAAACCCTTCCTTCACCTCTGACAAGACATCTTGTGAATGTGGGGAATGCCAGGCCTCCACCGTGGTTCGGATTCCACGTTAAACTGTAGGTCCTCCATTTCATCTCACAATCACCCTACCATTACACATTAGCNTTATCTGATTACCAAACCCTTCCTTCACCTCTGACAAGACATCTTGTGAATGTGGGGAATGCCAGGCCTCCACCGTGGTTCGGACTCCACGTTAAACTGTAGGTCCTCCATTTCATCTCACAATCACCTTACCATTACACATTAGCGTAAGTGCGTATAACCCGAATGGGTAGTAAGACGCGGTGCTAATAATAATAATAATAATAATAATAATAATACTTTTCTCATCATAACTTAGTTTACTCGTTTGCGGCGCTGAACTTCAAAACACTACACATTAAAACGTAGCTTGATTATCTTTATATAATTTATTTTAAAGGTTGAACTACCCCTTTCAGTGGCCGCATGGCCTAAGGCACTACTCTCACTATAGACTAGATTGCCGATGACAAGGGTATCATGGTTCGATCCCAGTCGGATTTACTGAGGGTGGTTTTTCCTAGATGATTTATCACTCCTTATACTCACGCAAATGCGGATACAATTCTATTCAACCTTCTTCATCTACAACCCATTAGAGTCATTACTACATAAGTGGTGCTAAAAAAAACAAATCTGTGAGAGTAAAGACGATTTTAAGATTGGGTTTTTGATGCTACTCCACCCCCCCCCCCCTCAACCTCCCTCCTTCTCAGTTACTCTTATCAAAATTCAAACCTCGTCCTTCCTCTCACTAGCTATTCAATATATTGCGAGCCTTGCTCCGTGACCGACGCGCCGGTGCGGGTAAAAGAAAAAATTACCGCTAGAAAATTGAATCATAGCAGGCTTACATCGGTGAAAGTGCGGACTAAGCGTTAAAGGTCAACTAGTATAGTATATTCTACCAATGACAAGCATATCGGGGTTCAAATCCCAAACCCGCCTCGGTAGAGTAGTTAGCTACCGTGCTAGTTTCGTGTTGAGCTAGACTGCTGAAGCCGGTTGAGTGAGGTTCAAATCTCGTTTGGAAGAACCGGTGGTGGTTTTTCCTAAATTACTTTCCACTCTCCCTCCACGCAAATGTGAGTTCCCTTCCTCTATATTAAACCTTATCAATTCATAACGCATGAGCGTAATTAGTATTTAAGAGTATAAACCTAAAGAGTAGAAATACGTGGTGGTAAGTTTTATTATTAATCCAGCAGGGCGTGGTGAGTTTTTTTGTTCTAAGTGATTTTCCTACGCTCCCATCACTCAAATTCAGGAACATTTTTTCACTGTATTGTCCGATACTTTAGCTCAGTCAGTATCGTGTCTGTCTACTGTGCTAGGGCGTTTTTTTAAACATTTATTTATTCCTTCCCCCTTTTTTTTCCCGATCCGAAAGAGTTACTTAATCAGCCCGAAAAGGCGCCATGTTTTTATTAACCTTTTTCTAAATGCCATAAGTCTTAAAGAGTCCCTAGGGTCTAGTGTCAGCTTCTGTTCAATATAAAATAGTATTTGTATAGCTATATATAGATACAACTAACTACTGAACTAAGGGTTCCAAGTTCGATTCCCAACATGGCCGAGAAATTTACCATTGGTGAAATGTGGGTTTTTCCCTTTAACAGTGATGAATTAACGACCGGGCACTAGATGTTATGTATGTTTTAGATTTAAGTTAGTTTATAAGCCTTATTCTGATATATTCAGTCAGTTCATTACGTCTACGTTGGATACTCCAATTAATTAATCCTCTGAATTCTACCATCTTCATCTGTACCCTTTTAGTGTAGATTAATGAGGATAACCCGAATGCCTTTTTTGACGTTGTGACAAGACAAATAAACAAATAAAAAAACACTTTTACTTACCACCTTCATTATGATATGTATGAATAGATGTTCACTAAACTACCGACACCAACTTTTTGATGACCGAAACTAATCCACGTCGCCTTATATATTGTCTGAGACCTTTCCATCGATAAACAAACATTATTCTCAAGAACAATTGAAGAATCAACACCGGCCTACCACCAACCCAGAGATTATTACTCAATAACCGTTGCCGAATATAATAAAGGTCGTATTGAGTTTAGTAGGTAACTGTGATTGACGGACTGTACATATGTCACCGATTGTACAAGGGAGATTGTAAAGAAATATCTTCTTTAAGATGACTCGACACTAATCTCACCTTCAGCTTTGAGATAGAAGGTTCTGATTACATTGTATATGCCTGAAGAGCTTTGATGCTTCAACGTAATAATTTATTCAAATTATTTCTAGAAAGTTATTTCACCTATATAATTTATTCACTACAACATTTTGCCCAAGTTAAATAAGGAATTTTAAAGTAAAAGTCAAATTTAAAAAATTAGTTTCTTATATTGCTACCCGAGTATTAACAATATCGGATTAGGAATGAGAAATATATATAGTTACTAAATGTGCCCTAATTTTCTTAGAGAAAGTGTGATAGACCATTTAGAAAAAAAAACAACCATTCAGTATATATTACCTATATTTTAACACCGACCCCTTTATCACCCACAACCAAACTAAATGATATTAGCTTTTGGTCCACATGTATAACGAATGAATTAATACTTTGTTAGGGTTTAAATACCCGCATCGGTAGTCATATAATATAATGCGTCCCTATCGTTTTATATTAGATTTTCAGCGATAGGGATATTAGGGTTTGAACCCCGGTAGGGTGAACTCAGGGTGTTGGTACTTAGATTTTTCCCCACTCTCTCTCTTCATTTAAATGTTGTCACATTTCTTATCAAATTCTATCTTCCTCATCCATATTCCATCAGCGCAATTAATTCCCGAACAATTAATAAGACGCGGTGGGGAAAAAAAAGAAAGAATACACTTTTTATATATTAAAAACGATCAAAATTATATTTATAAACAATTATTTAATGATCTATGTTCCAAAATGGCTGCTTTAAGGAATATAATATGTCACCTAATGTATTTTAACAAAGGTGTCATAGAGAAGGATTTAAGTATTTCATATTTAACTTACGTGCCAACTCTTCAACAAGTGAACTACGAGTGTTACTGGCAAACTGAATTATCAAAATATGTGACGTTGAATGATTAGACTCTATCTAAATAAATATTCATAGGCTAAATATAAACTTATTTTAAAATTATTAACTAGGAAATTTTTACGTTATGTGTTATTTTGTCACCAAAATGATGATTGTATTGGTACACAGGACTATATTGCTTATATGCTGGGTTTGATCAAACTATTTTATAATATTTTTCGTTATTACTACCCGTTAGGGCAATACGCATGGATGCTAAGATAACTTTTTTAAGGATTTGGAATATTGAAACGTCTGTAACCCTAGGTGTAAACATACATAGAGAAGGGAAAATAGAAATTTGATCCCACCAATCCCTTTTCTGTACTATTTTAACCTCAGCCATAGTACAAATAATTCAGCCACATGGACCAACCAAAACCTCCCATCTCGTTTTGCACATACTTAGGGCCAGATTCATAGATATACTTCGTGCGCCCCAATTGCGACTCGATACCAAGCACAAAACAACCCCTACTATAATCTCGAATGGACTGGATCAGTTTCATTTGCGAAACTAGCCCATTCCATTCGATATTAAATAGGTATCGTCTTGTGTTTGTTTTTGAGACCCATTTGAGGCACACGAAGTCTAACTATGAATCTGCCCCTAGGATCATGTTGTTTATTATATTGACTAGGCTTGTATATGATATGATTGTGATATGCCATAAACCAAGTTGGGTTAACTTAAGTTAAGTTAGATTAGGTTCAGCTAGGCTATGTTAGGTTAGTTTAGGTTAGGTTAAGTTAGGTTAGTTTAGGCTATGTTGGGTTAGTTTAGGTTAGTCTAGGCTAGGTTAAGTTCGGTTATGATAGGGTAGGATTGTGCTATTTTGTATAATAAATCACTTGACGTATTTCGTTCACATTGAGAAAACATTTACATATATCCTTAGTGCAACAGCACAACAGTCGGGGCCAAGTTAGTAGAACAGCATGGGGGCAAACACCAGGCAACTTTTCTTCCCAAGCACTCTTAATGGGGACGAGCTAGTACGCGTCCAGACAAACAAGTTTTTAAGATCCACTTATTATAGTTTAGGGGCTAACAAAACGTCATAATCACCAGATATAAAATTTTCACGATTTCAATAATTTATTTATATTAGGTGGTAAAAGCATCCAACTTTACAATGATTTGTAAAATTTATTTGAAACAAATAAAAAGGCCCTACTTTTCATACGCGACTGTAAACGATGTTCTTATTGATATACAAAAACACCACGAGATAGTAATACATTTTGATAAATCCATATTTTATCATCCATCACCAACATAAAATTTCAACGTTGCTCCACGTGCTGCAATAAATGATAGTTATGAACAGGTTTTCTACCTAGTTTTTATTTTATTTTAGGACCTTGTCAGGATTTTATTTTCACTCTCCATTGTTATTTAAATGTCAAATATTTCCACACATACATGTGCGCATGAAATATAATACTGTTTTGTCAGACAAAAGGTAAGCGGTAGGTGTGAAAGCGTGTTGTCATAATGGTTGAGCTGAAATTATTTTACAAAATAATTTGTTGCATTCGGTTTATAATAATCTAAGTCTTACAGAAAAAAACATGCTTAGCCATGACTGAAAAAATCTTTCCAAGCTGTTATAAATAAACAAAAAAAAATCATTTTTAGTTCAAATTAATTCATAAAATATAGCCCAACACTTAAGCTCAGTCATCTTAGAAGACCAACTTTTTAAAAGAAGGGAAAAAGCTGTAATTAAATTCCAGGAAATTATTTACAGGTATTAAAGAAATGTTGATGACACCATGTGAAGAAAACTAAACTCTATATCTTTAATGAAGCAATATTTGATTTATTTTGATATTAAAACTACAAAAACGTTGCTATTATCTCGCCTTTCCTACCAACCCACATTAAGTACCTCAAATAAATCAAACATAAAATACGAAAATTTTGTGCATTCCCTATATTATCAAAAATTACAATAGTTATTTAATTTTTTTACTTTATTAACTCATATATTTTATTCGAAATTTGTTAACAAAACAATCCAGATTAAACATTATCAAGTGATATTTTGGTCATACAGTAATCATATTAAATTCACCTCAGATAAAGCTGCTGTTTTATTATATCACATATCATTCTATTCAGTGTAGTCTCGTAAACTAAAAAAGTCGAGTTGGTTTGAACGTTATTAAAGTGGTCCAATTTATAAAGTATCCACGCGCTATATTATTTATGGATATCATACATTTTAGGTGATAGTATAAATTATTTTATATTTTATAAAATATGCTAATTTTCTCCTTCGGGGACGAACGGTAGGATTTTTTTTAGAACCGCATCTTACTACTCTTTGGATTATACGTCTATGTACTAATCACATTAATGTGTAAGATATTAGAAAATTTTAATTTAGAGGAAGTGTAACCAGATTCACATGGAGGTAGAGTGGAAAACCATTTTATAAATACCACTCTCAATGCACCCGACACGGTTTGAACCCTAATATCCACATCTTTGGCAGTCTAGTCTAACACGAGAGTAGTGCGTTAGTTTATGCGGCCACCAAAGGGGGTAAAACCGTACCAATATTATGTGTTTAAAAAATATAGCTTTGACCGTTGACCTTAGACCTGTGTCTTGAAAGTCTAACTGAAGTATTTGGGTTCTAAGTCAATATCCGAGATATATTTGACTTTTTTTTTTCAAAGACTCAACAAACAAACACATGGTATTGCTATATAAAGTAGTCCAATTTACATAAAAAATCATAGGTAGCTAGAAAATTAACGACATATAATTTCACATTTTCATATGTAAAATTATGTTATCTACAGCTGTCAATTCTCAAAAATAGCGTCAATAGGCGTATAGCCCGAACAGGTAGTAAAGTGCTGCATTACCCGCCTTGGTGTCGTAGTTAGCTAACGCACTGGTTTCGTGATGAGTTATACTGTCAAGGACGGGGAGACAAAAGTTAGAATCTCGCTAGGTTGAACTAAGGATGATTTTCCTAAATGGTTTTCCCCTCTATCTCCACGCAAATGTGGGTTCACTTCTATTGTATTCAACCTTCCCGATTCCTAACTCATTAGCCTAATTAGTTCTTAGGCGTGTATCCCAAATGGGTAGTAAGATGTGGTGCTAAATAAGTAAGTAATAAGCTGTGCTGAAAAAGAAGCTTCAATACCTATATAATAATAATAATAGTGATATAGTAACATGTTTCCAATATTGACTGCCAAAATATGTGTTTCTATTTATTTAAAAAAAACCTTTTTATAAAAATGGGTCCATTATAATAATGATTACAAGTGCACGCAATTCATTGACTTTTGTTAGGTTACATAATATTGCATAGCTTACAAGTAGTCATGTATTAAATGTTTATTAAATCAAACCAGTTACTAATTATCAAATTCTTGTCAAAGTGCAGGGTTTTATTATTAACATGGAACGTATTACAATTAATCATACAATATTATTAAATGTTATTTAAATCAGATTATATAGATTAGTTGAATATTTTGAAAACATCAATGCGTGGAATAATTTCAATGGTGGAAAAAATTATTAAAAAAGGTTTTATAAATATAATATTTTTTATAGTCTATATATTTAAATCATTCGGTTCCAGGAATATTATTAATAAACTTAATAAGACACTTATTCTATTCTCCTGACTCTTACTCGTAAAGATCAGAGCTCAATCTCATTAAAATTCGGGTCCACCTAGGGTATTTTTTACTCGCCAGTTTCCAGAAGAATGCTGGTAAACATACTAAATATACACCATAATCATTGTGTAACTCGTGGATAGATCTTTCAGGCATTAAAATTAACTAAGCATATGTTGAATAACTACGAATAATGTTGAAGAGATTAACAAATAGGTCTTCTTAAATGTATAAATAAAAAACCTAATTTTATTTAAAATGTTTATTTACGAATTCATTTTTAAAATACATTTTTAAATCTGAGTTCCCTTAAACATTTAACTATAAATAAAATACGCTTTCATGATAGAATGGTCTAAGGATTTGGTTTACATCATTTACACATCGTGAACCCCCTGGAACCAATAATAATATAACCCGCTGTGCACCCCCTTCCCCCTATTACCATACTCTAATATTACCCACTGTACGAGATGAAAATAAAAACCTACTCACACATTTCTAGAATCCTACGTAATCCATAACATATAAATAAAATAAAATATATGTTTAGTCGGGCATTCATTGAAAAAAAATTTTTTTAAGCAAATTGTGAAAACTAAATTTATGTGTATGATATAAAAATATAAATAAAAAGTAGTTTAAAAATCAATATTTATTTCACAGAGCTCAGTTTGGGAGCCTTTGGTCTAAACTCTAAGGCTTCATTCTCGCAATAAGCTAGACTTCCAGTGACGACGAAATATGATTTCTGATCCCAGTTGTGGGGACTGAGGTTGATTTTACTAAATGTTTTTCCACTTTCCCTCCATGAAAATGAGAGTACACTTCTTATAAATTCAACCTTCCCTAGCCCTAAAACATTAGTGTAATTATTTAATATTTGTATAGCACGAACGAGCTGTAAGATGTGTCGATAAAAATATATATTGAGATAACATATTTTTAAAATTAATACTTCATCCATAAGTTTGGCTTTTATACAGTTTTGTTTAAACTAAATATTAAATATAAAATCATATGTACCAAATAGCTCTATGCAGCACATATTATAATTGAAAAGAACATATTTTAAACAACATATAGATTTATTAATAGAAAAACACATAGTAAAGAAAGCCATGGTTTACAGTAATATAGTTGGAAATACGCATGAAGTTTGATCCAAACAGTTAGACTTGAGAATTGAGACTGTGGCTACAAGGGCTGCGTAGTCACCAGGCCACAGGTAGCAATATTTCTAAAAAGGAGAACAATTAAATAATTACTAATAGAAAAATATAGGACCAGATATAGATGTAACTTTTTAATCAGTTTTGCTTGATAGTGCCTTCAAATTATTATCCATTAAACACTTAGGATAACCAGCTGTTGATAACAACAGTCGATGGCTAAGAAACAGGTGTCAACAAAAAGTACTATGGCTGGTCACATTCCCCTTTGGTACTGCCAGGGCATTCAATAGCTGCCGTCAGTTATTGTTGGATCACGACTAGCCAGGGGCTGGGAATACGACGCATAACAGCGCTTAGAAAATTAATAGCAGGACACGAAATACTAAGCGCTCTCAGATATAAGAGTTGCCAACAAGGGAAAGACACAAGATACCACCGTTCTTATACCAGTGAGGTATCCACGAAGGAAAGATAAATTAAAATTATCAAGAACAAAATAAATCATACTATATATAATATTTAATGTTTTCTTTAACAAAATAATAAAAACAAATACGTCTATGACCAACATTCTGACTGTGTCAAGTAAATGTAGAACGTAAGTAAAGAACATCTCAAAAGGTGTTTTGATGTATATGTGCCATGTCTTACTACCTGTCCATGTGATCTACACACACTCATGAATAAGAATGGAACTTTAGAATTTAAAGTAAGTGTACTCGCATTTACGTGGAGATAGCGTGGGAAATTGTTTTCGGTATACAACTTCAGAATGCCTAGTCTGGGTTCAAGCCCCAACTTTCAAATTATTGACAATCTAGCCCATTGAGAGAGATACCCCTTAGATGATTTTATCACTGATTCAGGTAAATAAATCCTATTATAAGGGTTAAATGTTAGTATTCGCAAGAGCAGCTCTCTAGGATTGTATTTGATGCACCGCGTTTTATGATCCGGCTCAGTCTGACACGTTAGCTCAGTGTTCTGTATATAATTTAATTACTAAGTTATGTGATCTGTCGGTTCAGAGAGTGTGTGTCTGAAAATATAAATTAACTTTCAGGGAGGTGAGACCCTCTCTCTCTATATACACACACAGGTGTTTGGAAACTTTTAGCCAAAACTGCACATATAGCTTTTTTGAACCAAAAATAATACAAAATCCCTGTACACTTATATCCGGAAAGCTATGCTAATACCATTAAATTGTGTTCAAAGTTCCAGCGTAGATCGCCAGGATAGCAGAGCTGTCAAGCTGCAAGCTTGAGTGTACAACAGGTTGCATAGGAGCTAGGCGCGCGGCTCTGCACATTTAATAACGTCAAGAACTTTATAAGATATAGGACAGTTTATGAAAAACCTCAGAACGTATTCGCAGTTTTAGATGGACTGATGGGTTATTTACTATTAATAATTGGGATATTATCTGCTACCGCGCTCCAAGATATTGAGGTGTGTAGCGCTGCGTACCTAGCTCATATGCAACCTTTTGTACATGCATGCTTGAACATTTTTGTTCTCTCAGCACAATACGCTGAAACTTTGAACACAATTTAATGGTATTAGCATAGTTTTCCAGGTGTAAGTGTACAGGTATTTTGTATTACTTTTAGTTCAAACAAGCTATATGTGCAGTTTGGGCTATGAGTTTCTGAACATCGTGTGTACGTACATAAAGAACACTCTCAGTACTTATCAATAATTCAAACACATACCTCCCTGTTTCTGAAAAAAAAACTAAGCCTAAGCTCACGTAGCAACGTGTGCCGTTCTCTCGATCATTAGTTATACATAGGTAGGCCTACTATAAGGACGTAATAGTTTGCTACCAGTGGGTAGTTTTATTTAGGGGGCTCTTGTAAGAAGTGAATCCTACGGGTTACACCCATTATAATTGAAAAGAACATAGTTTAAAAAACATATAGATTTATTAATGGAAAAAACAATAGTTAAGAAAGCAATGGTTTACAATAATATAGTTGGAAATGCGTATGGATTTTGATCCAAATAGTTAGGCTTGAGAATTGAGACTGTGGCTACAAGGGCTGCGTAGTCGCCAGGCTACAGGCAGAAGTATTTCTAAAAGGTAGAACAATTAAATAATTACTAATAGAAAAATATAAGGACCAGATATACATGTCACTTTTTAATAGGTCTTGCTTGATAGGGCCTTCAAAATATTATCCATTAAACACTTAGGATAACCAGCTGTTGATAACAGCAGTCGATGGCTACGAAACAGGTGTCAACAAAGAGTACTATGGCTAGTCACATTCCCCTTTGGTACTGCCAGGGCATTCAAAAGTACATAATATTCTAATAGCAAGTGCACTAAGAACAACACAAACCATAGAAATCGATCGAAAGGCAAAAGTGAACGAGTATTATTTGCGCAGACCCCACTATGACTCTAGTGCATTTCCCTGGGTTGCGCACCGAAACTAATACTGCACGTGAAGCGTGATTACTTGACCAACCCAAAACAATGATTTCTATCAACTGAATTGTAATAAGGTAAACAAAACAGACAACCTGGGTGTAGCCATCCATAAATTGAACTGATGCTCTCGACGTACAAGGCGCCATGACAAATTTTGATTCAAAAATATATAAAAGGAACTAGTGGAAGTTTATAAGTCCCTAACTAAGACATTATATATTTCTACGCCAGAGGCTCATAATGTAAAGACATATAGGTCTATATATATATCAACATAGTCTACAGGACTAGAATTACAATATTTGAAAAACTAGCAATAAAGAGACTCGTACCGCACTCTGAAGGACACAATATTTAATCGATAAAATAAAGCTTTGAGTTAGCACGTCAACAAGACTTGAAGTTGATTAAATGTCAACTAGACATACTATCAATTCGAAAGAAAATCGTCTCCGACATTATACAAAAAACTAAAAGGGTGCAAACAGATATAGCTCATCTTTACAACAAAAATTAGATTCTAAGTAATAGGACTCGTCGATTACTTTACAATACTTAATAAATCGAAGGCTGTGGTTCCATCCATAGCTGCGGGGAATCCCACGGCCTAGATTTCATAGGTGGTGTTGAAATGCGTCATTATGTCTAAGGTGGCGGTTTATCCGACGCCTCAATCTTGATGGTTGACGTGACATTGCTGGAGTCCTTCCTTCAATGCAGGGATACAGTAAACTGGCTATAATGTGAACCGGGACATGGGTCCTTATATAGTTCCAACCCTGATACGAATGGAAGAAACCAGAAAGGATGATAAACACAAGAACGCAGAAAGGAGAGCTACGGATAAAGGTGGGCAGAAAGAGAGAATTAACAAGAAAAATTCACTTGCGGGGAGAGGGAGGAACAAGCTTCCTTGGCTCACCACTAGAGTCTCTCAAAGTGGATTGGGTCAGTAGGTCGAAGTTGATACACATTCCTTTCCTTAGCCAGGTGTTATAATGTAAGCACGTGTGGCGGCCATCGTTGAATAGTTTTGAGCTTCGCATGTGGGACAAATGCATCTATAGACATCTTGAAGAGGTGAGCAAACACCAAAGGATCTTATATTCAAATTTATCTATTTTAATTATGGTATTTAGGATCCATTATTATTTTTATGAGAAATATAGATGTAGTTTACTATATTTTCTTGTAGACGGCATGGCAACCATATATTATTTTTATCTGACATCATCCAATGGGAAAAGCAATGCATTATAGTATTTTATTTATAATTATGATAATATTAATCATCTTCTTTGATATCTACTCCAGTTTTTTTTTCAAAAAATAATATTTTTGACCAAACACGTGTTTGAATGTAGGGAGAAACGTAATTTTATTAGACTGAATCTTCGGAGTAGACTCAATTAAATAAGTAAATATAGTTTCTTTATTGCATAAATCATTAAACTATTGAATTTTTTAATTGTAGCTGTCCAATCTATCTGATTGACATGCTACACATATATAAAAAAACAACGTTCTAATTGGAATAAAAACTTGTTTACTATCAAATCAGGATTGCAAATCAGCATCATTAAAATATTTAACGAAAGAAGAAAATTTACAATCAATGACGGCTCTCTCCTCTATATAATATTACGGGGGGAACAAATACGTTAATTAAAATTGATTAATATAAATATAATTAATTCAAACGTGTGCTGTTTCAAAACTGATACACATAACACATTTTAATTTAGATAAGCCCAAACCGTAGCTCAATTTTTAGAGTGTTTGCCTTCTGAACTAAGGATCTTGGGTTCACTCCCCACTATTGCCAAAATATATCATTGGGGAAATTCGGGTTTGGGAAATTTTTGTGGTCTATGTTCTAGAACTAAGCTATTTTAATCCTTATGCTTAAAAGTTAAGAAAGCCAATTATGCATTTTAAGTTTCCCAAATAAATAATTATTTCTAAAAGTACATGATTGGATCCTTAAAAGTACTATTTAAACATGAAAGTATAAGTTAGTTTCATTTAAAATTGACGTAGAAAAAAAGCCATCTTTAAGACAAAATTAGAAATTGATCTGTTTTCATATCAAAATATAAATTATTAATGACGCTTTTTATAATTAACGAAATAAGACGGCCACCATTTAAAATGGGTTGCCTGAAATCTACTTGCGGTAGGCACTCGCCTTCACTTCCAGCATTTTCCGAAATGAGTTAATTGCATGTGGCAGCTCTGATTCAGACAGTGGCAGCCGCTTTAAGAACAAAGAGATAGTAATCTTACGACAAAGAAGCGGCACAAGGCCTAGTGCTATTAAGACTGTGACGTCATAGAGATAACCTTCTCCCCCTCCTTCCCCTTTTACCATTCTCTTACAAGTCACGTGACCGCTAACTTATGGAACCTAGAAACATGATCCCAACTAAAACCACCCTTTCATTAGGACAGACGAATCATCCAGTTTTAAGGGCCTTAACTTTGGTCGATAGCGCTGACTTTCAGACATTGAAATTATCTGGTTTGAATCCTTGTGGGGTCGAAGTTTAGAATTCGAGGGCCAATCAAGTAGAAGTAAGTCAAGCTAATTTAAAGGTTAACAATGAGGAGTGCAGCTCAGAAGAAGTGCACGTGAATAAGCTTGGAGAGCGAATGGGAAAATAAAAAAGGACAGTTTATCACTGGTGAATGTCATTGGTATTCGAACTCCAATCTCTCCAAACTCATTGAAAGTTTAATTCATTTGACTTCTCAGTAACCACTGTGGATAAAAGTAAGTTGGCCCATGTCCAGTGTACGTCTGAGGGTTGCTTTACCATCTCTGAGTGTCTAGGAATGCGACTGGAAAAATCTAGTTGATGTACACTGAGGAGTGATGGGCTATATAAAACTATTTAAGATTTAGAATTATCACCAAATAGATTGACTTTGTTAGTCACCGAGAGAAATATTTAATTTGCATTAGAATGAAATGAAATATCTATTCATTCTCAGTTGATAGATAATCAACCATGCGTGCGTCATAATCTCTAGCCATAACTAAGCTAATTATGTATAATAATAAAGTATATACATATTTAATTTCACTGCTTCTTGATTGTGTAATGAGATGCATGGATAAATAAAACATAAACGCAGATAAGTTAGTAATTCTGCAAATTGAAACATGACACCTGGACATGAGAATAAAACCCGGGAACTTTGGCATAATACGCCAATGCTATAACCACTGAGCTATCCAGGAATCGAACAGGGCTCAGGGTCATTCTTCACTCATATTTTAAGGCAGAGATAGTGATATTTCCTGTTATATGAATAATAATATTCCAAACATTTTATGGTATATGGACCCCAACCTAATTACATTGATGTTACGACACTATGATTGACATATTTAAGTATCTTATTAGAGTAATACAATTATGTTTAAAAGGTAACCACATACAGTGACGGATCCAGAAAAAAAATGACATGAGGGGAACTATAACACAAATAATTGTATTGCCAACTTACAATCTTCTAAAATAATTCATATTGCCATGTGGGAATTAATTTTTTTAAATATGTATAAAGAAAGGTTATACTAGTATTAAAGCATTTGTGAATTTGCTTATAGATAATTAATTATACTTTTTTATTATAAAATGTTATTACCAAACTTAATATCAAGTTCTTCGAGATGAAAGAAGAAGAACAACAAGTTTAGATAAATTCTAATTTAACTTTTGCCGGATGATTTCTGATTAATGTATTTAGAACCTCTTCCAAGATTATCTCATTATGTTTATTTATACAGAACATGGCCAAACTATTGAGTCTTTCCTAACCCATTGTTGATCTCAAATAGATTTTAAATCTATTCAATAAACTAAAAGATCGCTCTGCAGTTTAAGTAGTAAGGTTTGGAGAGACAGACTCCAATATGTAAGATTCCCTTGGCGTATAGAGTTTTTCAGATTTTTGTATCAAGAACTCCCTTTACAATTTCAACTAGCCATAAAGTAGCTCTAAAGTGAATGGAAAACCCGGATTTAAAAGTTTTGGTTACGTTTTTTTTTAGCTAGAGGGAATTTATATTATTTCAGTATATCTTCCAAAAATCAAAAGGCGAGAGGCGTACGTGCCCCAGTGTTGCTACCCTTAATCTACCAATACCAAATCAAATTATGAAAATGCGATCATTTAAGTTATTTTATTGCTCAGTTTCGAAAAATATTCTTTATAAATTTCACATAGAATGAAAATAGGATATTTAGTAATGGAAATTTATTTTAAGCCTACTAAGTCGACTTATTTACAGAGAATAGCAAGAAAAACATCCAAATCCACGAGGACGACTATTGATCAACAGTAACAATAAGGTAACAATGCACCCACGTTTAATTTGGTTATCATTGAATACTGTCAGGGCTAACTAAGTAAGATTTGCCCCTTCATCTTCTATGCTAGTTCATGTGAATTTATATAGAAATGCCTTTCTCATTAAGATTATATTCTGTAACTATTAACGCTTTTTAAAAATAAATGGTACGGAACTCCTCAAGAACTTTCTCCCTCTATTTTTTTAGAAATGGAGATATTTACTCAAAATTCGTAATATAGTATACACTAGCAAACCCGAGAGCAAATGGTGCTAGACATAAGTAAAACCTTTTTTATTCATGATTATAAATTTCATAGTTTTATTTTTAAAGCATTAACGTCTTCGTTTGTATACTTGATTCAATACCAAATATCTATATTGGGTCCCCAAGGGTCAACATTTCTAATTAAAATTTTGACTTCCGGTTAAAATTTTTGTCATTTTATTAGAGGAAATCTTATGATTATTGCACTGCTATTAAATTTATCTTTTATACATTTTTACCAATTAAAAAGTAATTATTGACTATTTAGTCTAAAATGAGAGAAATAGAATCGTTATAGCCGATTTTAAGAAAATGGATTTTCTCTCTTTTCAACCTCTAGTAAACTACTATTAATTTTATGTTTAAACAGACGGCTTTGCAAAACCCACTTTTTAGGGTTCGGTGGGTCATGAAACGTTGACATTCATCAACATCTCGATATAGATTATTTTTGACGGTCGTAATACTTTACCTTAAAGTGTTGGCAAAGTTAAAAGAAATATATGTTTGTGTAAAGCTTTAAAAAAAATTGTTTTCTGGGAGTATACTCGCTCTGCCCGTTTGGGGCTTCACCTCCAAAATCCCGTTGGATTTTCTTTTAAAGTGGATGTAAACTAATGTAATTCCAGAGTCATTTTTTGATAGGCCTTACAGTTTGGCCACAAGAGACCTCCAAAGAAAGGTCCGCACTGACTTTAAAGTTTCTCCCCAATTTTGAATCTTTTTTTTTNGGGGGGGTTAAGATTGTTTTTAACAACTTTGGAACTTTCCCGTCACTTATTGGCTAGATGCTATAAGTGTGCCAAATTTCAAGTTTTTATATCATCTAAAAATGGTAAACATTAATGTCAGTGAGAGTGAGTGAGCCGTGTGGCTTTATAGTAGTATACTTCCAAGTAAAATATATTTATTATAAATAGATCTACATGTGTGCAATGATAAGTAATTTCATATCTCAAAGACTAACGGAGATAAAATAAAAATTATAATCTACGCATCAGACCGGAACCCTTAAATTCCTTTCGACTAAAAGTTGAGAGTAGCCATTTGGTTTGTAATATCGGTCAAAGCTTGGAAAGTAAATGTATTCAAAATCGTTAAACCCGATTTTGATAGAATCGACTTTTCTCTTTCCGACATTTAAGGAACCTTCCCTTAATTTTAGTGCTGAATACCCAATTCCAAAAATTCATCGGGGTAAACCTAAGAAAACTCTAGATACCAGGTCTTATCCCAATCGGTAAAATAGTTTAGGCTCTAATCGGAGGTACAGACAGACGGAAATTCAAAAAACACTTGTTCGGATTCGGGGAGTAAAACGTCGAGATTCATCAAAATCTCGAGTTCGAATTTTCTTACGATCACAATACTTTCTCTACCTGTAAGATAGCGAGAAAGTAAAAATTACATAATTAAACCTCTTATGTATACGGGAGTCGAACCTGAGAACAATCTCGTTGATAGGAATCTTTTTCAATCATATTTAAATTTATATCTGTAAGTGGAAGCATACCCGTATCTAATATTAATTTTAATGTTTTGCGAATAACTCATGTAAACTTATTTAACGTATGAATTAATTTTATTTATTATAATTTTGGGCCACTCAACGTGTAATTTATTAAGTGATTGATTATATCAGAACATGACTTATAAACTAGCTTTATAATATTCTAGAATATAGACCCTATCAAGGCCTCAAACAGTTAATTCATCATCGTAAAAGAGTAGGCCCCAATTTAAGCAAAGGAGTTTTTTTTCGACTGTGCCGGCAATAGATTCAGGAAACCTTGTCTCAATAGGAAGAATCGAAGCAGATAGCCAAGACAATGAAGCTCATTCTAATAACAATTCACTCCCTGCATGTTAACTTCTATATATATTTAAAAACTGTTGTCATTCAAATGAGCTTTAAATTATTGGCCTTGTATGTAGGTAGCTAAGAATGACAACAAATGAATTCAAAATTATTGTAATGGCGATGATAATATTGGCCGTATATCTGGTCTGCTTGACGTTATCCCTTGATTACCATCCTCATGACTACCTATGTGCTATAGTGGTCAGAGTTCCTGGCTATATATCTAGAGACCCCGGGTTCTGTCCCAGGTGCTTACAGATTTTCTGTGAATCGGTGGATCTGGAACGTAGTCAATTACTCAATGTCATGAGGATAAATGAAGAGCTACTTTAATAATGAAGTAAAGACTCTGGTTTAGAAAACTTAGACTATTGGCCTCAAGGATCGTTAAGTTGACCACATGACACCCTATCCGCAAATGTTAACACTATCTTCGCCAACATGCGGTGGCCACTCAGTGGGTATAGCTCACTTGTGGGCTGATACCATCGAGGTTTTTTTTACCTTCCTCATAATACCCACATTGAAATGAGAAATATTATTTTTAACTGCATTATTAGTTGCAGGGTCTGAGGCCTTACTTCCAGAATAGACCGTATTGCTACTTGTTGGACATCCCAGGGTTTAAATCCTGAAGATGAGTGCTAAGGGTGTATTTTATTAAGGTACCCAATAACTCACCATGAAATATATACCCTTGGTTGACGTTCTGTTAAAGTGATAACATGGAATATATTCACAATACTTCTATCAGGATTCAACAAGAAGTATTATATGTATGTATAGATATATATCAATCATCCATACAGTAATCACACTTAAGTGGCATGGTGATTAAATCAGTAAAACGAAGTAACGAGGGCGCTCATTCAAAGTTTGAGCTAATTAAAGCCTTTGCATTGTGTTAGTGAAAGAATCCAGTGAAGAGGGAAGGGTTGGCTAAGAGTTGAAGAGGTTGTTATATTCACGCAGACGAGAGTGCTTGCCTTATAAATAGCTTCTGCTCACCTAGTACCTCTCTCTCCCACGCACACAGTGCCGCTGTGACACCCACCGCTGACATCAATTTAAGGGGGTGTAATTTCATCCCTCCATATGATGCTGTCTCACGGTCTTATCAACTCTAGTTTTAATTGTTTTATTATTGTTATTTATTTATATGGGGTATTTAACGTGATCTTTCTGAACCGACTTATTATACTAGCACACTGGAATTTCTACGATTGAGAGTGAAAGAGCCTACCAATTTTGCCGAGAAAGGTACTTTCACAAACCCTTCAGGGTTATTTTACATGCCACAATCGATAGCTTTACTTATCATCCGTAAGAAGTTGTGTTATAGATTTTTATCGCCCAAGAAAAATCCATCAACACTGGCTGGTTTTTAACTCACGAACATCAGGTCCAGTAGCGATAAAGTCAAATTTATTAATATTATTTTTAATGTTTATGACAGCCTTATAATTGATGAAATATGTATTTTATTTAGTATATCCTCGACACGCATTCTAAATTAATGTAAAAGCTTATTTAGTCTTGTTTCTCGGTGACAGGAAGGTTGGGTTTCGATTCCCGAACAGGTGTGGGTGGGTTTTCACCCCTCCCCCTAAATTGTTGCCCACTTTGCCTACACACAAATGCGGGTGCATTTTCTTGAAATTTATCCTTCATCCTTAACGTAGATGAGTAGTCAATTTACATGCGTACGTTACTCTCACAGTATACTAGACTACTGGTGATGGGTAGATTCAGTTTCTAATCTCGGTCGGGTGAACTGAAGGGGGTTTATCCAAAATTATTTTTCAATCCCCCTCCACGCAAATGCGGGTACACTTCATATAAATATAACCTTCCTAATTCTTAAAACCATAATTGTAATTAGGACATAAGAGTAAAAATCGAATGGGTAGTAAGACGTGACGCTAAAATTTATATGTATTATGCAAATGACACAAACGGGTAGTGGGACGCGGTGGAATTGCATAGAAATAGTAATTACCAAAATGAACCATACGTATTGTCTGAAATATTTGATTTAACGCTGTGTAAAATGTCTTGGTAGTCAATTTGAGCAGAAGATGTTGCTCCTTTATATTGTATCAATATTTGAAACAATTATTGAAAAAATCGTAGAAAAAGATGTAAATGATAATGATATAAATATAATATATAATAATGATATAAATTATTTTCAATAAACTTTGTTAGACTTGATACAGATGGATAAATACTAACTAATATTTTACAGAACTCTCAAAATCCACATTTACATAGTATATACTAAAGTGAAACCATGGTATAAATTTTTATATTTAAAACCATTTCAATATATATAAATTTTATTGAGTTTTATCGTGAGCTATTAAAGCAAAACATTTTAAATTGTTTTTATTTTATCTAAAACCACTATTTTAATATATATTATATATATTATTTTAATATATATTATAGTTCAAATTACTTCAAAGTTATGATAAAGTGCTTATGTCTTAAAATAATGTGTTAAAAAACACACTCCTTTTACAAAAAAATATATGTACTAAGTTGAAATAATATTTTAGCTTGTAAATTTAAAATTTGATTAAAACACAAAAATATGTAAAACGGTTTAACACATCTACAAAATTATTTATCTTAGTTGAGAAATTATTTAAAAACAATTGCCTTTTCAACTTTCCCGCATTAAAATTTGTTTCACCCCTTTTCCATTATCTGAGGATTAAAAGATAAAATTACTTTCCTTTCATTTTAGATTTCATCATCTGTTTTCTTCTGGTACTTTTTATTCCATCTCATTTTCTCTTAATATTTCTCTAGAAATATTTATATTTTCCATCTGTAAAGAGAAAGTTTGTTATATGTGCTGTTTTGCCAGAGGGTAAGAGAAGGCAGTGACAGAGGTATGATGTTGGGGGAAGAAGAGAGGAAAAAATGAGGGTTGGGTTAAGAGGATGATGGGGTAAAACTCCTCAGGGAGATATTAGTGGGTCTTGTGTAACTGAAACCAAAACAAGCTTCCCTGGCAAGGTTTTTATTTATCTTGCCATATTTTGTTTCAGTGTGCATTATCTCTTTTATTTTTTTATTTTAATTATTTTCATAAATTTATAATATTATATTAATGAGCTTAATAGTATTACAATGTTAATTACACTGTGTGTAAAACTCATCCCTATAAATCTGTGTTAACTAGCCTCTTGGTGTAGTGGTCAAAGCTCCTGCTAGGTGACCTAGATGTCCCGGGATCGATTCTCAGCTGGTACCTTGGGTAGTCTTCCAAAAGAGGAACTACCCCAATGGTCGCCAGGGTTTGGTTATTTAGACTTAAGTTAGGTGTGTTTCCACACCCTCATACTCACTATCACCATCCCCTCATTTTATCTGGACATGGAAAGTGCCTCCACGGAAAGAGTGTCCCATAAGTACATTCGGAGGTCCCCTGAGCAACGGTTAGTATAATAATATTTAGCCCCACGTCTTACTACCCGTTCGGGTTATACGCTTTAAGTACTAATTACTCTAATGGATTAGGAATTGGTAAGGTTGAATTAGAGGAAGTGAACCCGCTTTTGCGTGGAGGGAGAGTGGAAAACCATTTAGGAAAAACCACCCTCAGTTCACCCGACCGAGATTCAAACCTTGATCTCCCCGTCCTCAGCAGTCGAGCTCTACACGACAAGCGCGTTAGCCAACTACGCCAATGAGGTGGGTAACGGTTAGTAAGTACTTGATATTTCCACAAACTGTACTAAAGATTGATCTAGCCCAGATATACCTCAATAATAATTAATCAACTTGTACTTTGTCCATAAATTAGTTTTAACTTTACGCGTCACCCGTTTTGGTGACCGCATGGACTTAGGCACTACTCTTGTAATATACTGGAATGTCAATGGTGGGAATATCATGGTTTTATCCCGGTCGGGTGTAATGAGGGTGTTTTTTCCTAAATGGCTTCACACTCTCTTGCCACGCACATATGAATACACTCCCTCTAGATCCAACCTTTCTCATTCTTGATCCATTAGCGTAATTTGTACATAATAATATAGCCCGAATGGATAGTAAAACGCAGTGCTAAACAAAAACTCATCTCACTGCATTTGGGATATTTTAAACTGACAGTTTAGGAATAGAGAAGTACAGGAAGGTTATATTTAATTATAAACTCGGAGTTGGCATGAGGATATTATGGACAAATTACAGTGATAATAATTAAGAGGGAAATAAAACTTACATTCCCAAGTCTGTGATTACATTTTAATTCCAACCTTCCAATCCTGGACTGTTTGACTGTTACGATAATGAAAGTGTTTGAATCCTGGACAGATGTAAGGAGTGGTAATGCACTTAGGGGGAAAATGTCCGGATTTTTCCCAGTAGGGATTCAAAAACCGACCTTCCTGCTATCAGACGCCGGACTATATGAGTCTACGTATCCATTGGTAGACTCAAGGTCTATGGTGTAATACTCAAAACATAATGGACTGTCGGGGAGTTCGAGGTCCAAATATCTGCTGGTTGCTAGGGGAATGATTTTTCTAAATAAAATTAATTATCAATTTTTGTGTGTTATTTATTCCCGTGTGAGCTATAGGCATAATAAATATACTAATTAGGCTGTGTTAGGGATGAGGAAGATTTAATTTAGAGGTCCTGTACCCGTATTTACGTGGAGGTAGATGGAAATTAATTTAGGAAAAACCATCCTCAGTGGACCCCCCCAGGATTTGAACCAAGATCTCCCCCACGTCATCGACAGTTCAGCCTATTTTGAGAGTGATGCCTTTGATCATTCGACTAATAAAGCGGGTCATTATCACTGATAAAACAAACTATATATAGAATAAATAATATAAACTACAATTACATATCCATTATTGCAAAAAGCATCTGATGATATAATTGAATATTTACGAGTAGGGGGAGGGGTAGATATCGAGGGTGTCCATATTAATTGAGCGTGTGGTTGAACTGACTGAAACAACCCTCACCACAATCTGATTACATCTGTGAGTTCCCGAACCACCTGGAGGAAAGGGGATGTTTATAAAACCCCAACGTCCGTTCCCTTTAACGGGTTCTCCGACCACAGACCACACTCAACCTGTTCGGGATAGGGGTTAGGTCCGCGGTGGAGTGGTTAATACCAGCCCCTACTGGCGGAGGGATGAAGAGGTGGCATGGGTAAGGTCGGGGGGGTGATCAAGGACTAGGAATTAGAGGTGTCAAAAATAGGATAACTCAACTATCGGTCCATCATTCCACCTCATCAATATTTTCAGTTTCAGTTCTTGGTCTCAAGCAGGGCCACACAGAGGATTCAGAGGGCATACTGCAATGCGTTTTTGTTTTTGGGAATAGTGTGGAAGGGGGGGGGGCCTTCACTTCAACTAGTCAAATTAATTTCTATTTTATACTAGTTTTAACTAAAATAATATTTGTACTGTGCTATTTTTAAATAAATCCGAAAATGTATTTCAACCACTAAGTTAAATTATGTTTATCTTTACAATGCTCATCACGTTTAGCTTGGAAAATAATAACTTTTTTTTTAATACAGCCTGTGTTGGAACTGTAAAAACCAATCTTCTGCACAAAAAGGTTTTAAGGTGGGTAGGGGCCTTTGAAAAGTGGGGGCTTGGGTGATCTCCTTGCCCCATTCTCCCCTCCCATCTCCCTGTAGACAACAATAACTTCAAGGAGGGAGTGAAGCAAATATTTACACACTGCAGTATTCCTTGAGGGAATAGATGTTCTGAATCCTTTAAACCATTACAATCTTCCTCAATTATTTTACTACTTTCCTGCTGTGACCATGATAAAATATATATATTTGTTTGAGCAAGGATAGATCTAATATCTTCCAACAATATACTTTAATTTCAGAATGTGATTTATCGTGTGAAACTTCACTGAAAATTATATATTCTCACCTTTTCATTATGATTTATTTATTTATAAAACTTAAAATGTGAGGTTTTTAAACCCTTAAGGATCAGTTTCATCTTTGCTTCAGTGCGAGGCATTTTTCGAAATAAAAAAACTACTTGAGGAGAGAGAGAGAAAAAGGCATCACAAAAAACTCCTTTTTTGTTTCAGGGGGTCGTGAAACGTCAACATTTATCAAAATCTCGAGCTAGAATTTTTTGAATATCACAAAACTTTTCTCCAAGGTGTCGAGAGAAAGTAAATATGGTTTTCAAGATGCCGTCTGTCTGTCTGTCCGTCTATCTGTACCTCAGGCTAGAGCTGAAACAATTTTAGAGATTAGGCTATAATTTGGTATCTGGGATGTTCATAAGGTCCCAAGGTTTTTTTTTTAAATTATATGTTTAACCCTAAATTTAGGGGTAATTTACTGAAAGGCCAGAAGAGAATAAAAAATTGACTTTCTTGGAATTCGCTTTAATGATTTTGAATAAATTTTATATCAGACATTATTTGTTACTATAAACAAGACGGTAGTTCTCATTTTCTCATGAAAAAAACTTTGAGGGTACTTTATAAAGGAGACATTATCAAATTTTCATCATTTATCCGCAACTATTTGAGATACGAGATATATTATCATAGTAAAGTTGTAGTACTATTAAAGATACAAATATTTTATTTGAAATATATTTTTTATATAACCAATAGTTTCTGAGCTATAATCAAATATATATACTTTCTAATTTAGGCCTTTGAAAATGAATTTGTATCTTATGCTCCTTGGTGGACAAAGATTTTCTCCTTTTTTCAATTTTTTTGGTAGCAGTGTTCCTTGTTTCTAATTCCATAAAGTAAGTAACATGGTATATTATTTCATTTGTGATATTTTGTGCAATGTTTCTACAAGAATAAATAAACAGACCTATTATAAATTTTCACTAATATTACGAGTTTTCAGTAAATGTATATTCTAAGATAAAAGTGAGAGAAAGACTGGGTCGTGTGCCGTTGGCCTACTATTTATTTTTTATAGAACTAAATCACATTCTTCTATCAGGAACCGTGTCATAATAGCGTCCATACGTTCACTGATTAGAGTGAGTTATACATAGAAAGGTTGTGATGAAGGAAAAAAGAAGCCATATCCGCCTGTAGACTAAAACACATTTCACGGGGATGAGTTTTCTAGTTAAGTACAACCGTTCTTGGAAAACCAATAACTGAAGCAGCTTCTTATCTTACATCTATCATATTTACTTCCATAAAAAAAAGGTTAGAGTGAGATTTACATCAGAAGAAAAAGATAACAAATTAAATAGAATACACAAAAAAAAACTCCATTGCATAAGCCCGCAATCAAGACATAATGACCCAGCGTCCACCGTCTGTTGGTGAATATAGTGCTAACTTCTGCGGATAGAGGGTGTCATGTGGTCAATACAACAAACCCTCTGGCCATTAATCTCAGTTCTATAGACTGTGGCCTCTACTTTTTCATTCAAGTAGCTCCTCGTTTTTCCTCACGAGGCTGAGTTTACCACCCATTTACCACACCCATTTACTTTATACATAGGATACACATATTTTATTTGTACTATATTATTACGAAAGGAAAAATAGAATAGTTTTTGTTAATACAGTTCCTTAAACGTAGGTTTTTTCAACATAAATTTTCTAGCATAAACAAAAGAATAAATTAAATATAAGAACAAATAATAATTTGAAATTTCATCAACTAATTAACGGTTCTTTGATTTAATATAAAATATATGGAAAGTTAACACTAGTACATTTAATGTAGAATAAAAAGAACTCTGTAAATATTTATTTTTATTACGTTTAGCAGTTAAGAACTGGAACCTGTTTAGGTGAGTCGATAAATTGTTCTCCATTCTTAGATTTTGTATTAACTACCTAAGTTTTAAAAAATATCTTTAAAAATAGGTACAATAAAACAAATAGTATTAACATTTAAAAAAATCTAAATTCTCAACATACAAATTAATTTAAATTGTTTACTTTCTCATAGGTTAAATTTCAATCGTGAAAAAAAAATACCTTGAGATTATGATTAATATTTATTCTCTCACTCTCTCTCTCTCTCTCTATATATATATATATATATATATATATATATATATATATGTGTGTGTGTGTGTGATTATAAAACTAAAAAAACAGTTTTACTATTCTGTCTATTCCTTTGTGTCTGTCTAGGTAGAGAAGGCTCTATTCATTTAAATAAATTCGAAATAATTTGTTGGATTTCATCCAAACTTGATAGTTAGATGTTATAGTCTCATTTTTCAAAACAATGTTGAGATTTTAATTCTAACGGACGTTTAGGATATAGTGTTTATCATTAAAAATCACACTCTATACTTCTTTTATTTTGATTTTTTTTTTAAATTTAGGTGCATTGATAAATGATTTTTGAACATTTTGTTTCAAACTATAATATAACTTATAGAGTATTCACGATTATGAAATACCAATAGTAATATTCTTCTATTTTCTTGTAACAACCCATGATACAAAAAATTTAAAACTATGGAGACCAAATAGAATTATATTGGTTTGACTAATCTATTGAAATTATAAATATTATACTGAGAACTGGGAGTTATAAAACCATCACCCAAATCGGTAGAATTCTATAATCTAACCATCAATACTTAAATCTATCATTTTAATTTAATACCAAACATGTTCTGACAATTTGAAAAAAGTATTTTATGGAGAGTAAAAATTTAATCAAAATTTTTAAGACAAATTTAAAGTAACTATTATTATTTCTTTAAGTACTTTACCGTGTGACAGAACTCTTTTCTCGAGTATATTCGAACGGGTTGGTTGGATTTTGGATTTAGACGTGCCATTTGAAAATAACTTGAAATTACTAGTTTTCATCGAAATAGATGATAACATATGTAATGTAGACTGACTCTTGATTTGAAATGATGTAGCTCAATCCTGTTTGATTATATGGAACAAAGTTTCTTCAAATGTGGTTCGATACCCTTTAGGGGGTTCCAAATTAAATGTTTATGGGTTTTAGAAAACATTTGACAAAATGCGAGTAAATTAAATATTTGTTATATAACTATTTAAATAACAGTGCATTATATTCCTTCATTCTATATTTGCTTAGCTTATTCCATAAATAAACGTCGTTTGGCATGACGAAATTTTTAGTAATAATTTGTATGGTTAACTAACTTTAACTAATGGTCTCCATTGTTATTTTCGTGTATTATAAAGTTTGTAGATTATTTTGTTTTTTCAAAAAGCGCTATGAAAAAAAAAGAAATTATGATATAAGGGATGTTTTTACTAGTTATGTGTTTTTCTACATACACTTACAGAAAATATGATGCTGATTCTTAAAATTCACCCGAAAACATTCTTATCTTGATAAACATTAAATAGGAGCATAATGACAGTGAAAAAATATCAATATTTTTGCAGTTTTTATAGCTTAACATTTTTTCGGCGAAAGTAACTAAAATATTTCTTCAGTGGAAACATATAGTTTAATTTTAATCATATTATGGTTAACTCAACATCTTCGGTGGAAACATTAAGAGTTTAATTTGAATCAGATTATGGTTAACTCAACAGTTTTTTAATATCTGTCAAGAGTATCCTGAATTTTAATAATAACTATTAGTCTTCATTTAAAAAGTTGGTCATATAATGCCACTTTGCACATAACATATATAAGAGAACAGTTGATTTTGCAACACGAATAAAATAAAACGGTGTTTTTACTGGAAAAATATTGTATTTATTTTTCCATAAAACAAAAAAATTGTCATAAACACTGCAAAAAACACTGACTTTTTCTCGCGTTCTCAATATTCCACCTAAATCATATTGGTTTTAGAGTTGGTGCGTCTATATAGGTAAATAACATATTCTTTCTATCACATATAGATTAAGACTTAGTCACTATATAATAATGAAATCGCTTTAAATAAATTCCAATTAAAGTTTCCTTAAGATTTTTAATAGTATGTTTTAACTTTAATACGCTAGTCTAAGGGATATGACGAGTTAAGTACAATTTTAATAGGAATAGGACTATATATATATATAGGTTAACGTATTCATTGTTAAGTTAATGTGGTTTGCAGATGTAAATTATATATTTATACAAATATTTATTGCATAAAAATATAACAAATAAAATATTAAAATTCTATCAATTTTGCATGAAAAAAATTTGTTTTTAATGAAAATTCCTACTAACGAAAAGTGGACTATAGTAAAGAAAGTGCACCCAGGCGAAATTTTAGCCTATCCCCCACTCCCTGGAATAGCCCTAAAACAATGTGCCAAGCTACAACTATCAGTAAACACGTGTACAAAAAGATGTTAGCCTCATCTGGTCTGGTTTGCACAGTTTGCCAATGATTGGAAGAGAATCCCAGAAAGATATACCAAAATAATTATTCCTAAGCTTTTCCTTACCCCCTAACTATCTCCCCCTCTCACCCCCCACCCCCACCCCCACACACAGAAAAATATGGGTATATATTCTACAAATTTTATCTTTTTTTACCTTTACTTATTATTGTAAATATGCTAGTAGCACGGAAAAAAAAGTGGTTTGTAAATTTTTATATTGCGGGTGCTTATATTTTTGTTAGCTGAACCCAGAACGAAGTGTCAGAGGATTACTTACATCTTTCCAACTCTAAGAAAAAAAAAGTTTATCACAACTGAAGACAGTTTCAGTCAAGTTGAGGCTTTTAAGTGTGACGTGGTTTCCATCCTCTTCTTGGAAATGGGGAAGTTTTAATAACTCTAAAAATATATTCATGGAAACAAAAACCACTGATACTTTTCGTTCTTTTTTAGATAATTTTATATGACACTTGGAAGTATTTAAACAAAATTTTATATATAATTTAAAAACATACTTATCGTGTTTCATTTGCAACTTAGAAAGGACTTTAGTGAGGATATTTTTCTAAAAAAATATATAATCTTACCATTTTGTAAAAATATTTTTACAAAATATATAATATTACTATTTTGTAAAAATATTTTTACAAAATATATAATATTACTATTTTGTAAAAATATTTTTACGACTAATATAACATATATATTGTAATATTGTAGTTTTGCAATCAATAATAACCAATAATTAAATAAGCATTATACCAACAGAGGAGGGTATGCAGATAGAGGCGTCATTCTCACTTTTTGTGTGGTCAACCGGTGATTTGAAGGTCAAGAATTGGACTCTGGCTTGATGTATTGAAATTATTTTTCCTAAAATGGTTCCCAATATTTATACACGCTAATGTAGATACATTTCCTATCATATTATAATGTTCTCAACTCTGTCTCATAACCTGTACGAATAGTTTAACAGAAAACATAATTATTTTTTTAACATATACGTATCAAATAGAAGTTGTAAAAACATGTATGAAATTATTAATTAATTAATTATTATATATTAATATAAAAATCTACCAGCATTTGAGTGTAAGGAGAGTGTGAAACTGTTTAGAGATTCTCAGTATTTCAGAACAGAGAATTGAACCTTTATCTCCCCTTCATTAGAAGGCCAATCTAACATGTAATTGACGCCTTAGGTCACTTGGTCACTGAAGCGGGTAACTTCTTGTAAGATCTACTTCTACTTCATACATAAATGTTTAATTTAAATTTAAATTTAAAATAAATTCCCTTTATAAAGACTAAAAATACAAAATAAAGGCAAACATTTTCTCTCGTTTGTTCTTAAAGAACACAAATAAACTAGACATACCCATGCATCCAAGGATGATTCCAGAAGCTCAGTTCTATTTTTTCTTTCACTGCTCCATAGAAGGGCCAAATGTTCTTAACAACAAAATAACAATTGACACGCACAAAGCGTTCTGTGTGTACAGAAAGCAAAGTTCTAGATGGGTACATTTTTCCTCCCTCCCTTTCTACGAACCAGTGAAGTGAACTTGCTATTTATATGTAAATCACATCTTCAAGGAACAAGTTGAGATGGCTAAGACAATAGATAAGATAAGACAGTCTACGGTAAAAGGCGTCTAGTTTCAAAGGGTATAGAACGTGATCAATAAAGATATAAATATACTCAATGCTGATCCTTCCCTATGCAACCTGTTTCCCAATGTGAAAGGTCAGGGTTCTAATCCCAGAAGGATGTACTTTGTCGGGTGCGATTTATCGATGTTACTTTCGCATACTTTCCATGTTGATGCCATCGAATTTGTTCTAAAAGTATCCTATTGCCTTTCTCTTAGATTTGTTTTATAATGTGGCATGTTTTAAGACATACCAATGAAATAATAAGATGCTTTACGGATTATACTAGACCTATTAAAGAGACCTACTTTAATTATATTTAAAAGTCTATCTTTATAAGAAAAAATCCATTTTTGGTCCAATTATATTTGTATGACAACTAACTATATTTAAACTCTAATTATATTAATTTTCACTATTAGGAAGAAGAAATATAAGATTAGATTTTCAAGGAACGTACTTGTAAAACAGTTGAATGATTGTTAAACCAGTACCCGGGTTTCGTAAGTTAAAATATTATATCAGCAGAATAGACGACTTTATAATAACAATTTCTTATAATTAAAAACTAAAACATGTCTTTAGATAAATATTATATTATAGAAGTGTGTTGTAAGAAGGAAATAAGGATTATGATTTACAGGTTTTTTAAACTCTATACAAATAAATGAATCACAAACATATGCTCTATCTATATAGGGGTTTAAATGTATTACTCAAGAAATTCTTTTTTATTAAATAATGAAAATATATTGGATTGGACTTCTACATTTTCTTAGTAAAATTTATATTTAAAAAAATTAAAAACATGTTATTGGATGATTTTAAATTTTTAGCAAATTGGGAGAATATATTGTTTTTTAAGTAGATTATTTGTTCCTTACAGCTAGCGCCAGCATTCATAAAAATACTTGTTCTTTATCGTTCCAAATATAAGATGAAATCTTCACTCAACTGTTTTACAAGAACTTTCCTTGAAAATCTCATCTTATATTTGAAACGATAAAGAACAAGTATTTTTATGAATGCTGGCGCTAGCTGTAAGGACCAAATAGGCTACTTAAAATACACTTCATTCTCCCAGTTTGTTAAAAATTTAAAATCATCCAATACCATGTCCTAAATTTGTTTAATAAATTTTACTAAAAAATTGTGGAGGTCCAATTCAATATATTTTCATTATTTAATAAAAAAAATGTTTCTTGAGTAATACATTAAAAATATTCACTTATAGAAATTTTCTAGTTTTAAATTATAATTAATTGTTATTATAAAGTTGTTTATTCTGCTGATATAATGTTTTAACTTACGAAACCTAGGTGCTGATTAGTAGTAAGAATCTATTTCATGCTTCACTCCTTAAATAAAATTATATTTAAAGGCTTGAAAAATATATATTAAAAGGAGAAAGATCCTATTAACATTTAAAGAAAAAAACACATTAATGGTAATTAGTAAGAAACAAGATGAAAAATAAATAACATTTGAAAACCCAACCTACAATTGAATATATTGTATTTGGTCATGTATTTAAAACGAAGAAACTCTACGTCTGTAAACTGCCTTTGGTTACTTAGGATAAATGATGACAGTGGCATTAAATAAACATTGTAGTTTTTATAGCCTTTTATTTATTCCATAAAATATTCATAACAGCATATTTATTGACGAATTAAAGGTATTTTCCTTTAAATAAATATATCTAAATATGTAATTAATAAAAAAAAAGAGACACAAATAACACAGCATGTACCATGAGTTATTTTATATACATGCTAGATTTATTTGTATATTAAATTGATATTAGATAATATAAAAGCGTATCAAATATTTATTTTGATTAAGTTTCCAAGAAAAGATTTTGTCCCAGTAAATAAATATACGGTAACACATGGATAAAACAAAAAAAGTGCTTACGGCAAGTCTAAAATTATATTTAAATGATTAGAGATTTTAAATTAAAAACCATGTAATGGTTCGTTATTTCCATAAAAATATGTCAGCCCCTAGTAAAATAACGTATTCACCCTGAGAGGGAATAATTTAAAGCAAAAGATTTCTAAAAAATAAAAATAAATTTAAAAAACAATAAGCCTACTGATAAGAGTTTTATAATAATTCACAAAAGTTGTCAAATATTCATCAACCAATTTATATCAAACACAAGCAAAAACAAGAACGTTAAAAGGTAAAAAGAATTGTGTTTGGAGACCATCGGAAAGACCATTTGTTATCAAATTTAATCGATTTCAATTGTTTCTTGATTGAAAGACAATATCCGACTAAAATCGGGAATATATAAAAGTTAGCTAGTTTCTTTATGATATTCCTTGCTACACTTTCTGTTTCGGTAAAAATACAGTTTTGTATTAATTTTTGGTCCATGCAGCTAAGGTACCATGAAATTAACTTTGATCAGTAGAACTTGTGCTATCCAAATAATTCTTGAGATTTCTTCACAGCCAAGGTTTGATTACATACAATTTGAAGATATTCTGTAGCTATATCCAAGATCGATGTAATTCGCCATTAGGTAAGTTTGGATTTAGGCGCTTTTCCAGGGGGAAAGATGAGTTTTTCTGGGTAAATTAAGAAAAAAACCTCCTGGCCTTGCACAATTTAAACTAACACTATATGTAATTAAAATTAAGGGGCACTTTTAAAATATTAAACTACAAATAAAAATATGCAAATATTAAGAGAGAATGTTTCATAATTAATTTATTTAGTCTATTTTACATGCAACATGAGCAATTGTTAAGGTGTTGTGAGACTACTTAAGCCGACTACTTTTTTAACCTGTGAGGGTACTTGTTTGGTTCACAATCGTAAGGCAATCTTTATATATTAATTTTCTAGAAATTATTGTGTGCCTTGGTCATTCCTCAAAAATTAAAAAATTAAAAATCTACTATTTATATTATAACGTGTCCCAAAATTGTGTAATTATCATAACCATCAATCAATCACTACTAATTAGTGAAATGATATCAATGTTGACCACATAAAACAGTGTTAAAATGTTCTAAAAATTTCTTTCAACCAGTATTCTTTAAACAAAATTAGTAATGGTGTCTTGTCTACAGATCAGAAAGAAAAAAAATAAACTAAAAATATGACAACTTTTTTCTAATGCACCAAAAATAAATTGTAGTTATAAACCCAACTTTTATAGCCGGCGTGGCCTTTGCTCCACTTAACCAATTAAAAGAGTAATCTTTGTTTGCATGTGGACGATCATCAAGTAAGAAGAAAGAGTGGGATGAATTCTAAAAGGGTAAGTTGAAAACTAGTAAAACTAGACAGGAAATTAAATGAAGAGAAAAATAATGACTAACGTTATCTTTTGAAATAATCTCTAAACATCGATTTGCGTTACCAAGAAATCTCACGGAAAAGCAAAACTAACTTCCTTTCTTCAATAAAGCCTCTATCCCTCCTATCACCTTCTTTGTCTTTATAGCTCCGGAATCATGCTTGTTTATTTTTATCGGGGAGAGAGAGAGAGATAGAGGGTGAAAAACATCGAAAGTAGTTCTACACCTGCATTGGCTCGTGAGGAAGTCCCCAACAAGAAAAATACACACACGAGTATATATTTTCTGTTTGAGAATTTAGGTTTATAAAATCATAACTGGGGCTATAGGTGTTATGAAACTTTTAAGACTGCAATTAGCTACCAGCATTGCCATTGAGGAAACTAAATTACAAATACTACTTTCAGAGTGTAAGTAAGGGCTCGAACTCCTAAAATTCACCACCAACTATTACTAATTCAGTGCGAATGTTTGCAGTAACTTGCCTACTTTTTTTTATTATAGGTTCACTTTTTTGTTTGACTTATTGTGTGCACATGGTTTTAAATTATATATTTACACAGCTGGACAGGTTGCACCCATAGACATCAAGCTTGGTGAAAACATTCACACATATATATATAAAAGTTTGAAGTTAATACTAAAAAGCAACACGCAAAAAATTATTTTATACTTAATTCCATCCATCATCTCTATCATATTAATCATCTTTCATATCTAGCTTGGATATAACCTGAAAGTTTGTGGTTCAATACTCTAACCCTATCCCCTATGATTTGACTTCCCAACTTAACTTAAGGTGTATATAGCTAATCTCTAACCATTATACCATTTATTTAAATATGTTAATTTAAGTTGTTATTGGTAATTACTGGCACTGGGACATAAGTTTACTTCAACTAAAAAAGAAACCTAACCTAAAAACTCTTAATGTGCCTACAACCCAAAAACATCATTATAAAGTTTCATGGTTTAAATCATAACGAAAATACCTTTCTAACTAATTTTTGGAGAATTATTATTTAGCACCGCGTCTTACTACCCGTTCGGTTTATACGCTTTAAGTACTAATTACGCTAATGGATTGGGAATTGGGAAGGTATGAATTAGAGGAAGTGAACCCACATTTGCGTGGAGGGAGAGTGTAAAAACATTTAGGAAAAACCACCCACAGTTCACCCGACCGAGAATCGAACCTCGATCTCCCCGTCCTCGGTGGTCGAGCTCAACATGACTAGCGCGTTAGCCAACTATGCCACCGAGCCGGGTAATTTTTGGAGAAATAAAAATAAAAAGGGATTTATAAAAATTTTATTGTAAGAAAATTTATGAAATTAATGAAAATATAATGGCTTGAAAAATTTAATTATATTAGAATGATTTCTTTTCCTTATTTTTGTATATACTTTGCGCCTCACTACCCATTAGTTATGTCCACTTGTCTACACTAAGAGGTTAATTATGAGGTGCATATAGTTTAAAAATAAAATTTCCCAGCATTTTCTTGGAGGGAGAGTAGGAAATAATTTTAGGAAAAACACATCAAGCCCTTGGTTAAGATTCGAACCACGATCTCCCTGCACCGACAAAAAAGGCGAAACCCTTTACCCACTTGTTCACTGATACCGGTTCTTTTGTTGTTCCATTAGCCCTACGGTTTATAGGCCTGACTATAGTGCAACTATTTTAGCCTATGGATAATCGTTTGGAAATATTTAGGTTCTAATGGACACTTTTATAAACATTTGATTCTTTTTTTCTGTCTCTCATATAATAAATTTAATATTTATAAAAACTAAATTAATATTACTATCAAATAATCTTAGTAAGACGTTTGAACTAATAAAAAAAATGTATGTATGAAAGATTTTATATCAAAGGAAAGACAAGTAGTATGCTCAAATTCTCCAGAAAAATCATCGTGAAGTGAAAATCTTAGAACGATCTAAATGAATATATCGTAATAGAATTATTTTTTTCTCTGAACCTTTGTTGCCTCCTCCTCCTACCCCCTCCCTTCCACCTTTTTTACACGTTTTCACTCCTTTTATCGTGTTTGAGATGATTTATGCAGCAAGTTACTGCTCTGCAGTGCTGACCTCTAGGCTGGATGTGTTCATTTATTAACCTGGTCCTCTTTCATCTCAGGCAGGCACACTTCATCCATTCATTAGCACCACCGCATTAAAAACCACCTCTCACCCTTTTATCCCTCTCTTCCTCTACCCTACAATCCTTGCAATCTCGTCTCTAGTAGCCCCCTCCCCTCCCCCCCCACTTATCCTTTTGGCTTCACACATTGTAGGCATTCTCTCAGGAGTATTTAATGACTACCACTTTTTTGCCACTTTAAATTACATTGGAATACAATAGAAAATAAATAAAGGCTTTTGAAATAAATAAACATATCTTACTTTATTAGGAATAACTTATTTAAAGTTTTGAATTGAGATAGTTCATCTTAAAATTATATTTCAAAATATAAATTATCAAATAAAATTACATTACGTGGTTAATTTAATTTGTTTGAAAATCAAAAATAACTACTTCACATTAGCAAATTTGTACTAAAAATATTAAAATAAAACTTAATATTTGAGATATCAAAATTAGTTATCCCTTGTTAGTTATACCAAATGTAAAATTATGTCACATCAAATAATTTATTTTTTAGAATATCTAACGTAAAATTATCATGTCACGTTACAAAAAAAAATGTTTATTTCAAACTTAAACCTGTAAGTAGTTATGATACTTTATAAAATTTAGTATTTGGAATACAAAAATTGTGAAGCCATGCTAGAGAATTAAAGTTTTAAATTTTCTCTATGACACGTTGAATAGTTTAGCTATTATAACAGCAAACATAAATTATTAATTCATGCTAACAAATTTAGTTTTAAAAATGAATAAAAAATCAATATTGAATATTTTAAAAAAATAACATATATTTTAATCTCCTTCCATTAAAAATAAAACAAACACAATGTTTTAAGATATACTCTAATGTAAAACATTCCAATAACCGAAGTTATTTAATCACAAGCTAGAGACCAGATTTATATTATCATGCCAGTTTTTTTGTATATATTATGTATTATCTTGATACGCGAAGAAGATAGAAAAACAATATTTTAATTTTCAAAGTTCCATTTCAGGATGAAAGTCTCAGTGATATAACACATTCCAAGTTTGTAGGAAAGAAATACATTACTACAATATTATAGAAACACATCTCACTTGTGGAAAATGTTATTTTTACAGGAATAACTATATTTGCTGCCCCTGGGAAGCAATCAAAATCCAAAGAGGAAACTCATGAGTCGAATATAGTGCCTGTGTAACGGATCCATGAATAATAACCACCCATCGCGCATACATTAAAAACTTAAACAGGAGTTTTTGTTTTATTTTAACTTAGCCAATCAAAATTTTTTTTACAAAGTTTTCAAAACCTTGGTGTGTTGAAATTAGTATTTCCCTTTCATCTATATTTTATTCATTTGTAATTCATCATCCTAATAGATTCATCGCTATCTTTTTTTTTTAAACTTATTTGTAGATTATTTTATCTCTCGCTTTTGAGAGAAGGTTATTGATTTTGTTTGGATGTATTCGCTTTTATAGTAATATTCTTTTATGATTGACATTTTAGAAATTATAAACATATGTATATATTGCGGCCAGCATTGATAACATTTTAATATATTACTAGGCCTAGTTTTATTTCATAGCTATTTACACTATCTATCAAAATTTACATCTAATGAGAACACAACTTGACGTATGAATGTATTAAAGCATTTAAATAATGTTTGTATTTGTCAGATACTTTACTTCATGAGAGAATCATGCTTTCAATAAATGTTAATATGTTTGCTTAAGATTATGTTTAGTTTTAAATTGATTTGATTACTTTTTAATTTCGTTAATCCAAATATTAAGGAGATTATATACTTCACTTTTGAGTATTTAAAAAAAATGATAATTGTCTTGCCTCAAAGAAATAATATCACTATTATCAAAATACAAGGAAGAGAAACAAAATAATTCCGTTCATAGCCTTTTAAATACAACCAAATTTATAAAGATATATATTTAAAAAAAAAAGCGTGCATCTTAACAATAAATTATAAATCTTTCTTTCGGAATGTATTTTTATACATAAGATCATAACACTTTGCAATGTGCTTTCTGGTGTGGCATTAAGTATATATGAGTGACAAGAGCTTTCAGAACTGTCATGAAATATACATACAACGACAAACAGAGGCGCTAGAGTGGCAACGCTACCACAAACAGAAAAAAAACCAACTTATCTACACTTGCTCCAGGGAACTGGGGTTGCGTGTGACAGATCCGTATGACGACCTCCGTCACAGACGAGATCCGTGTCGCTGTGTGGTGACACCAAAGGGTTTCAGTTGGTTACCCGTTTTTGGGGGGAGGGGGGGATTTCAAGAGCATACTTAGGGGTACGAAACAAAAAAAAAAATACGTTGTATATGCACGAATTGCTTTGAATTAGTTAAAAGTGTATCTACCCGTGCAATCTACTTTCAAGTGCAGTAGCGGTAGTAGCGCTTTATTTTGTGATTATGCACTATTCACTATTTAATATTAGTTTTATTGAGTCTGAAGGCACCTAAATCAGTGAACAACCCGTACAAGGCATCATGCTTGTAAATTAAGATTTAAAAAATTGCACCGCATAGTACCCACTCAAGGTTTAATTAAGTAAACGGTGACCTGGTGTTCTAGGGGTAAGGTGTCAGAATTCCGTGTTAGGGGATGGGGGTTCAATCTTCGGTCCCGGCACAGATTTATCTGATTGCCAAATCCTTCCTTCACCTCTGAAAATACGTGTGTTAATCACAACTTGTAAATGTGTGGAATGCCAGGCCTCCACTGTGGTTCGGATCCCACGTTAAACTGTAGTTTCTCCATTTCATCTCACAATCACCCTGCCATTAAACATTAGCGTAAGTTCATACAACCCAAACGGGTAGTAAGACTTGGTGCTAGTAATAATATTAATACTTATGTAAAAATGAATTTTGTCGGCCTTCAAACATAATGTATACACGCTAAAAAATTAACAACGATTAATTTTAAATTTTACTTAAATACATGTCAAGTTTTATATTTATATGTTTTGCATATTATAAATCATTCATATTGCTGGCCACGCGGCTTAAGACGTCAAACTTGTAATATAAATAAAAATGAAATAATATTCTCAAAGTACATTACAAGGGATGGGGAGAGGGTAATTAAATTAACAATAAAATACACTAGGCCGCCAGAGCCAAATAGAAATACGGAACCATTTCCCACCAAATGTTGAGAAACTGTATGCCCTTATAAACTATTTGAATCCTCACTTAAAGAGTTTTTTTTTAAATTTGGATGCCTCTTAAAATTAGAGTGGTCCTAGTCTGAACTTTTTTTTATGTACGAGTAGAATTTATCTATAGTCTAATTGGAGTAGTTCTCCCTCATAAGGTAATTTAGAATTTGGATGTCCTTAGAAGTTATATGAAAGGGTTTTTCTTCCTTAAATTCTTGAACATTGGAGTTTAATGCGTTGTAGCCGATAATATCAATGGGGAGTAAAATACATATATAAAGAGGTGAATTTATTAAAAGAGTGAAATTCTCCCTGGTTCACCCCCAACACTTTGTAAGCATATTATATTATAATTATAATTTCTAATCCCCATTCAAACCACAAACATTTAATCTATCTCTTAGTTTGCAATCATTTTAATAATTAGCCATCTTACAAAATTGTGATCAAGAACACATATATCTTGTTAAAGTGAACTTGATAAATGCACCAGGAAGAAGTATAATAATTAATTAGCTAAAATATGCATTTAATTGTCATTCTGTTCATAACAAATGGGATTGGTTGATTACAACACATAATAAATAATAGTATGTGTAGTATTTCTTACTTTAATGTTCAACATAATACTAGTCTATAGGGTTATAACAAAACCAAAATTATTCTATAATATGGGTGCTATCTTTAATCTTTATTTCCGTCTTATATTCATACTGGATTAGTAGCTAAGCTAGTATAGCAGTTATGGTTATAGATGTATGTAAATATAATATTATTTGAATTAAAAAATTATACGTGCAGGCAGGAGTTTAACTCAAGGGCTTAGTGCTTTTATCATTGAGCTATCAAGAAATCATCCCGTACCCAGGGTCATTCTTCACTCATATTTTAAAGTCGAGTCTGTAATGGATGTCTATAAATCGTTGGCTAACTTCGACTATGGAGATGGATTTACGCTGCCAATAGTACATCTACAATTGTAAGAGTACCCATATCGTGATGGATTAAATAGATAAACGACTGAACTCAATGACCAACAGTATTGGTAAATCAAAAATTAAGAAATATATAGATACAATTTTGCATACTGATTTTATGTAACCTGCTTTTTTCTTTTGTAATTCCGATGTATTAGACCGTTTGATCTCTGTTTCCGGTAACTCATCAAACCAAGTGATATAGAAAGCTGAAATTTTGCATGTACTAAAAAGTACCATTATTATGAACACCTAGGAGCTGTTTATTTTAAATCAACAACTCAAGTATTTGTTTTTTTACTTTAACTCAATTTAGAGCTTGCTGCTTTTAGACCGCGTGACAACCAATTCGAGAAATTTCCCCCAGAGAGGTTTATTTAGTTTATTTACATATTGTATAATAATATATATAGGAATTCTGAGATCTTATATCTGTCCATCACTAGTTAGGGTAGAAAGTTAAAATTTGGCATTATCTTACGCACTTTAACAAAGAAAATCTTAGGATTCAAACTTCTAGAGAATTATTTTATTATATTAGAAGTTTGTATGGTTTCTAAACTACAAACAATAGAAAGTGAAAATTTGGCATCTGTACTTATGAAAACTTTAAAATTTCACGTTGATAGTTATTTTTAAGTTTTATATATTACGATTAAAAGCGGAAACTTTTCGTTCAATGAAACCTTAACTGTGCACCACGAGTGTAATTTTTAAAATCATAATTTGCGAGCGTAACTCCATGGACTGTTTGACCAAATATGCGGGTGCCTTTCGATCTAATAAACTAAGGGCCCTACAAACTATTAATATAGCCCTGATAGTAGTGATTTTATTTCTACCCGTGCAACGCTGAAAACTTGCAGCTAGTAGTATTTAATATTTCTGACTAAGATAAAAAAAAAGCTTTGAAAGTTTTATCACTCTTGTCATATCTTACGAGGATTTTTTTGTTGTAATCTTGCCAGTATAAACTACATTATTTATATATAAGGACGACATTATGGAATTTCTCATTTTCTTCAGACGGAGTTAGGAAAATAAGTTTTAGAAACATCAAAGTTAAGTTGAAGATGAGAAGATGTGAAAATAAAAATAATAACTGGGAGGATATAAGAAGATGGGCGAGTCTAAGGCAACAGCCATTCGCAAAAGGATAGCAATTATTTATAAGCACATATTAGTATTTATTCTTTATTCAATGTCTTTGCTAAAGTCAGACTCATTTAAACATTTTTTTCTTCAAAGGTTCTTCTAATATTTCAAGATTGTTTGAATGCAAAACTAGTTTGCATTATATGTTCAGTAATAAAATGGATCCCACCTCTGTTGAGAGTGTTTTTATACGTTTCTATTTAAATTCAACCCCTTGGAGCCTTTGGTTAGACTCCAGGTAGAAGTAAAATTATTTAACCATAATTTGTGAAGAAAGTTGAGGAATCAGTGATTAGGCTCTCACTATACCTTGCGTGCCCACGTTCTAATAACTTTGCTTGAACAATAGGAATTTATAAAACATAATGCAAATAAATAAAGCAAATAAAATTTGCGTCCAAACCGTGCTCGCGAGCTGTGTTAGTACTGCCCCAAAGGGTGTTTGTGAGTTTTTCGGAGCTCCCCTAGAGTTCTCTCAAGTAGCATATATATTAAAGGGAATGCTCGCAAGCACCTGATTCTTACAGATGGGGTCTGGATGTGTTTAGGGTTTAGAGCTTGTTCGTTCAAACAACGTATACATCAAAGAAATATTCACACAACATCTACCATCTTTATATTTCCTAGTTTTGAATATACAAATTATTATTTAATCGCTGTCAGTCTAGGCGTTCAACTGAATTTACGTTTTGGTATTTTGTGATGTGGTGGTCGGAACAGGAAACTAAGTTTGTGTGAAGAGGACACACATATATCCCAATGTAAGGTAGGCTCTTAGCATAATCTATACAATAACTTTTTTATAATTCATGAAATATTAATACAAATATACGGCACAAGTGATCAAAACATCTTCCTACTCACTCAACCTAATGTGTCTAAAGTGTCATTTTCATATAATATAAGCAAGACTCCTTTGTTATTTGGTATGTAACAACAATTGAACTTTAAGAGAGCATATATTCGTAAAAAATAATCTAGAACAGCTCATAAATGTTTGTGACCACATTTTTTGATTTGGACATTCTTTAAGGGTAACACTCAGTTTGACCTTTCATTAGATTCTCTTACTCCTTTATCGTCCCATTTATAGTGCATTTGTTTAGAAACTACACTCACTATCTTGTTGACAATAAATATTTACACATCAGGCTTCTTCATAAATTGATGAGTAAAAAGAATAGAGCATCTATTATACTAAACAAATCAAAACTTTGTTGTGGTACTTAGACAAATAGCGTTTCATTCAAATTTTATAAACTATCAACTTAGCAAAAAAATCCACAATATTTTAAAAGTATTTCAATAAATCATGACAATTTATACTATCGATATGTCTTATTATATTAGTTTTGTTAAATCTCTAAGGTATGCGTTAAGCTATTAAATTGGAAGTATAAACTTTAGATTATGTTTCTAACAGCTAATACTAAACGTTTAACCTGCATAACTATTTGATAGGTGTATTCCTTTATTTTTAAAACTTAAGGACAAAATTAAACCTAGATTTTGTTTCATTAAATATATTGTGAGAATGAGCATTTAAGTGTTCTTTTGGAAGACAATATCTAAAAATTATATACGTAATAAGGCTCATTTGGTGAACATTCTCACGTTGGCCCAGCCCGCCTAGCAATATATATATATATATATATATTAAATATATATACAAGACAAGATTACCGTTAAAAGTAAAATCTTGAGATGATGAAAGCCAAAGAATCTTTAACAAAAACGGGAATGTTCTAGCTAAGCTATCTTTATTTCTCCGTATGAAGTGAATTAGTTAACCAAACAGTAGTTTCAGAAAGGTAAGGACAGAAAGTTTACACAGTTACAAATAGACACGCTTTCATTTTACGAAAGAGAAGATTTCACCTCCGTACTCAATAAGGATGAAAACCAAGCAGTCTTGCCAATCATCTTTAACCTTAGTGCTTTTACACTTAGGACTGTCGTTCTTCTCGTGGGACGCTGTATGTACCAGTCATCGCGACGCCTTCTGAGCGTCTCGGGGTAACGAACCGATATATCTTTTTTTAGGGGAGAAGGGTGTTGATAGAAAAGGTTATGAGAGACTTGCAGACACACAGAGCCATACACAGACGTCAGATACAAACATAACTGAAGTTTGGATAAGGTGGATGTTCATTAAATCAAACCGGTTGAAATAGTTATTTTTTATTGGCCCTACAATATAGTGGCAGTACTGACTAACAGCAGCTTGAAATACATAATTTAATGGAATAAGGTGTAAAAGTTTACGATGTTCCCATTCCTTATTTTTAATTTTGATTTCCATTCTTAAATTTAAACCACAATTTTTATTTTATTCTTGATTCTGGCTAATCAACGTTTACAATTACTGTTCTTTTAAATGTTTCCAACCTCACACTCAAAATATGAAATTTATTTATATATTGTAGCTTAATGAGGTGAAAAAACAAAAAAGTTTAAATAATATAATAAACACATGGACAAAACGGCCATGTTTGATTTGAGAAAGAACACTAAAACACAATACCTTGCTTAGTACATTAACATTTCCCGGTAATAAGCTGTAACTGTAACTGTAACTAACAATGGTCACAATGAAAATTTATCAAATTATGAAATTTGTTGTTTAATTTAAAAATGTGAGATTTCTTTTCCTAGAAATTAAGGTTATCAACAATTTTAATATTAAGATGGTTTATCGATTTCAGGAAGAATCGAATATATTGATAAATCGAGCTGAACCCCACTAGTTAAAAGAAATTTCACAAACATCCAACTTAATATTATATTATAAACTACATTATTCAGAAGGGAGTAGGTAATCAAGTTACCTGCTATCGAACCCTAGGCCACCAAGTAGGAATCAGGATGCTGTAAGCTCACAATCTTGGTCGAATTTATACTTATTGGTACCTTGAATCTCCTGAATATGAAGGACTCTTAATATCTACGTCTCTAGCTGGTTTACTATTGAACACTAAAGAGGAGGATATTTATAGCCTTAATTCTCTCGGACATGTTTTATACATTCATTCACATCTATATTCACACGGTTGAGTGAGCAGTTAGCATGCTTGACTATCACTCAAGAAGCCGCATATACGTAGGCTACTGTAGCGACCTTTATTTAGAAATGTTTTCCAACCATTCACTTTATAATCACCTGCTTCTGGTGCCGCATGGTCTAAGGCGTTATTCTCGCAATAGGCTATAATGCCGATGATAGGGAGATCGTGGTTTGATTCCGGTTGGATGCGTTGAATGTGTTTTTTCTATTTGTTTTCTGAATTTCTCTCTACACTCAAATGCGGGTACAGTTCCTCTAAATTCAACCTTCCTCCATCCTAGACCATTTTCGTAAATAGTCCGTATGCGTAGCCCCAATGGATAGTAAGATGTGGTGTCCGAAAAAAATTCCATCTTTTTGGCATCTTAACGAAGATTCAGTTACTTAACAAACCTTTCCTTATCATCCATTTATTCTAGATTGGATGGTTAAAGTCAGTGTGATTAAGTCTATGGCATACTATCTTTTTTTCATAGCCCACCAATCTAACATTTTTAGATACATAATTGAAAAAATACTTAACCCTGATGTGAATTATAAAAAAAAACTTGCGATTGAAAAATAGGATAACTCTTAGCAAGTGAAAGTGTATCAATACATTACTAATATCGTTATATGCCTTTCGATAAAAATTGGCGTAACTTTTTTTCTAGATTTTTTTTTACTCATAGGAGTACTCACACACCAGTATCGAAAGAAAAAAGCCGTTTAGTTGCTGAGCGTCTATTTTACAAATCAGGAGCTACTTCAAACAAAAACCAAAGAAACAATTTTTCGGGGGAAAAGGATGGATAGACTCATATCTTTAAGTGACTGTACTGAAGAATATTAGGAGCTGTAAGCAAGTCAAAAGTTTTTATTTTATTTTTAATTTTGTTTGTGCTTTATTGGTTCATAACTTCACCAAAATGAAACTAAGCTAGGAAAGATATCTAGCATGCAGGGCCAGAGGAGGGTACAAAATAAATTGTACAGTAATACTTTTAATAAAATCTGATTGACTACACACACACGCACACACACACACACACATATATATATACATACTCACACATACACATTCATACGTACATAAATACATAATCACGATGTTCCCTTATGGGGTAGGCAATAAACTGTGCATATAGCTCAAAAAGCAACTTCCTACTTAGCCCATACTCACTAACTTTCTCCACACTTTCCTGTCTTTTCATATTCCCTTCACTTTAACAACATCCTTACATAGCCTACCACTTTCTTTAATTTAGCTCGATCTACACTCATCTTCTCAACATGCCCGAGCCAAAGTAAGATGCCTATTTCAGATTGACCTATTGTATTCCCTTTCAAACCACACTCCTTTAACACCCATTCATTACTGATTCAGTCCATACAAGATTTTCCACATCATACATTTATTATATATCTCATTCAAACTATATTTATCTTGCTCTTGTGTTTATTCGGACAAACCTACGCTTTATATCCATCCAACAATGTTGGCCTTAACACAATTTTATATACTGCCATGTTTGCCTCTTTCGATACGACTTCATTATTTACAGTAGTCCACATACATCCAACTAATATTCAAAATGCATTCACCCATCTGTTGATTTCCCGAAATATTCTTCCATTTTTACAAAACATTCTGCCCAGATACATACAATCATTCCCTTGCTCTAACAGTTTTACAATTATACTAATCTGGCCATCATTTCCTAAGCCGTCCAAAATAAAATCTATCACCTTAGTTTTGCAGTTATTTGTACGAAGATCCATCCTGCCTTTCACCATATTCAAACGATTTAATGCATTTTGCAAGTCACTTTCATTATCATCGATTATTACGTCATCATCTACATATAGCAGCACTCTCACATTCACATTGTCTATTTGTACACCAACCGTGTCCTCACAAGCATCCCTCATACAATTATCTATGAAAACATTGAACTACCATGGGGACATACCACAATCTTTAATAACGTCCATCAATCAACACAATCTATCATACCTTACAATATAATTATATTATATAATTAATAATTAATTCATAATTGTCAGTGTTTTTAATAAATATGAGAATAGCATTTTAATGCAAAAGTTCTATTTTTATAGTTAGGTTTAAAAAACAAATTTTCCCTATTTAAATATCGAAATTGATACCTACTTTTATCGATACATGTCTTTTAATACTAGTACATTAAAAGTATCGTTAAAATAATATCGATAATGATTACAGTATAAATGCTATTATTTTAATACTGCATCCCTACTTACTCATCTCGCTAACAATATTGTTATAATCACAACCACTATATTGTACTTATATACTGGTTCTAAAACTACAAACGTATTAAATTTTTGTTTTGCTCTCAGTCCACCATTTTCTCTGCATTATGCGAATTGACTCACTTATTATGTAAAGTCAGCTCAAACTGGTTTAAGTCGTTGTTATTATCATAGTCAGTACTGACACTAAGCCTTACACCCAAATACATACTCAAGTATGCTCCGTCTATACTTAAAGGTCTTACCTTTATTGATTATATTATAGCCTTTTCTTATAAACTATATCTTAGTTTAATCCGTCAGAGTAAACATGCTAACTTTCAGCATAAACACAATGTATAAATCACGTTTAAAAGTGTAGTACCCTTAGTATCGTGCCATATTTGGCGTGGTAGATGGAATAAAACTTCGACCCCCAGTAAAATTCTCGTTGCTCTTCTCGTCTTTCCACACTGAGAAGCTCCCTCTTAGGCCCCTTGGCGCCCCCCCCCCCTACAGACGCCTCCAGTCTGTCAACTCTATAATGGAACACAGGACAGGTTCAAGTGTGAGATGACATAACGTCTCGGATGTAAAACCTCAATAGTTTATTGACTTCTTGAAAGGAGGGTTTCTCTCCGGCGTCCTTGGATATGTAACACATCTTCCTGGATTTTTATTGGTTAAGACAAAGTATTTTCTGATGGGCTGCGCTATAACTTTATAAGATAGGGGCGTACAATCGGTCAGTAGTGCAGTCGTGCAGTAGCAGTCGGTAGTGCTGTATCAATTTTCTTTTAAACAATAAATCTTACTACCCGTTTGCTTATATACTTATTACATTTGTGGTTTTAGGGACGACAAAGATTATATTTAGATTGGAGAGAGAGTGGAAAACTATTTTGTAAAAACCTCCCTTAGTACACCTGACCAAGGTTCGAACTTTGATCTCCCCGTCATCGGCAGTCTGGTCTATTGTGAGAGTAGTGCCTTAGATCACGCGTTTAGCGAAGCAGATGGTAGTTCTGTTAAATTTCAGGATAAACGAGAGTGTATATTATTCATAAATTTTAATATTTTACACTTGGAAATGGAAATCAAACCCAGGACTATTTGTTCAGCACTCCAAAGTTAAGGGTCCCGGGTTTGATTCCTATTTCAAGGTTAATTTTTTCAACTTTACGAATATGATACTTGATAAGGCTAAATCCGTAACTTAAAGAACATTTCCATAATCTAAGCTTCGTTAGTTATGTATACGAGTATTTAACTGTGAGAGCATTTTATTACCTTCTTGAAGGTATATTGTTTTAATATAAGGTTACCCTAAATAATATCAGTGGGCAAGATGCTATCCGAACAGCTATTTTACCCAGCACTTAATTTTTGCTAAAATTGGTTAAATTCATTGAACAAATAAAATATAAGCAGATAAACAATAGTTTAAACGCTCATGTATTTTAAGAATATATATAAAAAATATGAAATAAATGTATCTTGAAGTGTAGTGTATGTATATATATTTTAAATGTACAGTATATCCTGAATCACTTGTATTGACGTTCCCCCTCAATAATATGATCAAATGGGATATTCTCTATTACTGTAAAATAATCTGTGTTTTTTATCCATAAAATTGAAAATATACAGCCAACACAATAATAAACACACACATATAATATGAGTATAATTATGATATATTTACATTATATATAAACAGGTGTTCGGAGCAAAGCTTTGCAAGCAGGCGTGTACAACAAGTCGCATAGAAATCAGGCAAGTAGCACTGCACTTGTAACAATAGCAAGCATTTGATATGCTGTAGGACCGTTAATGATTACCCTCAAAACGTATTCCCATTTCTAGATGGACTGGTTTGCTGTTTACTATTAATAAGTGGTATATTCTGCGCTGTGCTTCAAGATGTCAAGCTTTGAAGTAACTCACGCCTAGCTGCTATGCAACCTGTTGTAAGCACATGATTGCACAGCCTTACTCTCCAGGTGCTGTACGCTGACACTTTTAACACAATTTAATGGTACTAGCATAGTTTGTAGTATGTAAGTGTATAGGGATGTTGTATTACTTTTGGTTCAAACAAACAATATGTGCAGTTAGGGCATTGAATTTTCTAACATCTATATGTAAGTACACTTATATACTGAAAATTATACTATACTTATATACAGGTGTTCGGAAACTCATCGTTCTTACTACATATACATATACATATATATATATATGTATATGTAGTAAAAACGAGACATAAATGCTTCCTTTTTACCTAAAACAACGGTTCAAAACTTCTCAATATTTGAACATATGTAGTATATATCAATATATCATCATCAACTGTTTCCAGCCTTTGGCCGGGTCAGTTTAATAAAATACCTCCATATTCTTCTACTCTTCCAACAATATACCTCCTTTAATATATTTTATTCTTCTCCTCTCACTTGAACACTTTCGGTTATCTGGTCCTCCCATCTCTTTTTTGGCCTCCCTTGATGTATTTTCCCTACATACTTCATTTCCATATATTTCTTCGGCCTCCTCTCCTCCTCGATCCTCATTACATGCCCATACCATCTCAGTCTTGCTTTATCTACTATCTCTTGTACTCCCTGTACCCCCACTATTTCCCGGATGAATTCATTCCTAATCTTGTTTCTCCTGTTGACAGCTAACATTCTCCTCACAAATTTCATTCCCATGGCCTCCACTTTCCTTGTCTCTCTTACGTTCAATGTCCATGTTTCTGCTGCACATGTGACAATGGATACCACAGATGTAGGCCCCGACAGATTTAGTGGCCGAAACAAACACGTAGGTACTTGAGAAAAAACACAGGAACGTATATATTTATGATCTATATATAAATATATATATGATCTATATATATACTAATAATAATATTATATATAATAATAATATAATAATACATATATACTAATAATAATCTTTAGATCTGACAATCCATTGAAAATTACATTATTTGAATAAATAATTTAAAATTGAAAACATTTTATATCAAAGTACATAGTGGTTCTTATTAATATTTTATACGAGTTATGATGATAAATATACATTAAACATAGTTAAAAATAATGTTAAAGGTATAAATCATACAAAATATATGGCTGTTTAGAGGTTACAGCCAATTGCTTTAGCGTAACTATACTAGTGGTAGTCTTTGTTTCTTAGTTAAAGTACTTGTAGCTAACGGACTATTATCCATCTTAGTACAATGGGCTGAAACTTTTAATTATATATAATAATTAATAGTTTTAGACCTTTATTACATATATTGAGAATATTTCAAAACATTATTTTTAACTATGTTTAATGTATATTTATCATCATAACTCGTATAAAATATTAATAAGAACCACTATGTACTTTGATATAAAATGTTTTCAATTTTCAATTATTTATTCACATAAAGTAATTTTCAATGGATTGTCAGATCTAAAGATTATTATTATTATTAATAATAATAATATTATTATTATTAGTTTAAGGAGGAAGGGAGAAAATTTAATTAAACACATTCAAATCATGGTCTAATATAAATTGGTATGGTTATTCTTTAGTTTCAATGATAAAGACATTGAAGCCAAAAAGTGCTAGTATCACAGAATAGTAGCATGCACAAAATTAAATCATTGGAGATATGTTTGAACAACAAATGTTTCATTCTATATCTTTATTTTAGCATAGGGATGATAGAATAATTAATTTGTATCAAAATGTATTACCTTAATTAAAAAAACCGATACAACAATAAATGTTTATTCACTATTGTATTATTATTATTATTATTATTATTATTATTAGCAACGCGTCTTACTACCCGTTCGGGTTATACGCACTTACGCTAATGTGTAATGGTAGGGTGATTGTGAGATGAAATGAAGGACCTACAGTTTAACGTGGAATCCGAACCACGGTGGAGGCCTGGCATTCCCCACATTCACAAGATGTCTTGTCAGAGGTGAAGGAAGGGTTTGGTAATCAGATAAATCTCTGCCGGGACCGAGGATTGAATCCCGGCCGCCAGCTTAGAGGTCTGACACCTTACCCCTAGACCGCCAGGTCACCCTCACTATTGTAAAAGAATGTATTTTGATTAATAATGCTTATTATATTATTTTTTACCAAAAATTATCTTGGTACAATCAAAAATAGGATTTACACACTATGCCTTATATATACTGTACAACATAAAAAAATCGGCTTTGCCCGGGAAAAAACATTTAGGGGTAAAACGGATAAAAGGGTTAAAATTCTGTAAATTAGTGTAAAAAGAGAATAAAATATCAAAAATCTAGAAAATCAATGAATATTTTACAAAATACAAAAAGGATTAAAGGGAAATAAGCGCTGGTATTTTTTATTTGTGTTTAGAATATGTTCATTTACTTGTAATTTGTTTACTATTAATTTTTTATATTAAAAAGTACTGTGTATACTATTTTTCGAATAACTAGTACAATGAACATTTTTGTAATATTAAATTAAAGATTTTTGATAGTTTGTTTTATGAATGTAAGTTTTTAGCTGTATATTATTTTTCCAGGGGTTCTTGTGAAGTACGAATTTTTAGCTAGTGGTGTTTGGGGTGGTATATATTGCGAGTATACTTGTCGAAACCTTCTATATTTCTAATATTTTTAGGCAAATATGTACACGACGGTCTGAAAAATTTTACAATTTGGTCCAAACTTTGTTTTTCCTTTGAACAACCAGGCTGGGTGTCCGGTTTTTGTCTGTGAGATAATTATTTTATTTTAATTTTCAAAATAATGAAAATATTCACACCATCATTTTAAAGTAAAAAGGGAAAGATGATTCCGGATTGTTTAACAGTCAATGCTTATCTTGAATTCGGATTGGTCGTCAATATTATACACAAGAATGTGGAACAGAAAAAAAGACATATCTAGTAGTTTTCAACTTTATAAAAATTGAACTATTTTATATACTTTCTACCATAACATCAATTTATATGGATTTTTAAATTATCTTTTTCATGTGTCTTTCAAAAAATCATGTTTAAAAGTTGATGCAGCAAACGGACGAATAATTTTAAATAGTATAGAACTTGCTTGGTGCAAAAAATATTTCAAACCTAAAAAATAAACATTCTTTCTTGACTATCTTATGAAGCAAAATTTCTTCCACGGTGTTGTATATTCTTACCTTGTTTTTAAATGTTTAAATAAAAATGAAGTAAATACAATTATTAATAAACAGCTTTATCCATAAAATAGAATAATACACATTAGTAGATGTGAGCTAATAATGTGTAATATTTGTATAAATATAAACGATCTATAGTCAATAATTTGCTCATTTGAATTCTATTTTTGTAAATATGGTGAGAGTGGACACAGAATTAAGAACTAAGTAACAACTGATGTGATGAAAAGGTGTTTTTAATGCTGAGGATAGAAAATATTTATTGATAAGGAAAGGCTGCAATAGCCATAATTGAATGTGTTGGAGGTACATAAATTGAATATTTAATTCTCGATCTGTTTAGAATCCTCTATCTATGTACTAAAATTTTACTACATAATTTTAGCAAAAGTTCTAAATAGTGATTCACTGTTTTTAAATCATTACATTTCATGAGTTAAAAGGAATGATAATGTAATGCTTTCTACATACCAAAGTTAACTTGACGTATCTAATATATTAAACAGAAATTTAGTAGGCCCATTTTATAACTAGACATGCATATGAGGTGTAGGCATACACATTGAAATATTTATAATATTATGAATATAATTAATATTATTAAAAAATAAATAAGAAAAGCGTATATCCCGAATAGGTAGGTAGTAAGATGCAGTACTAAAAACAAATTATTAAATGGCGTGTAACCCAAACAGGTAGTAAGACGTGTATCTAAAATTTATATATATTTATAATGTATGTTTAAATATTTCATTCTATACACCTCATATGAATGACTAGTTATACTAAACTTGAGCCGCTTCGATACACACGTTTATTTTTAATTTTATAACTTTATTAATCCAAACTATTCTTGAATATTGGTGCTGTACTGTACATCCCAGAAATTGACAAGTATTTTTTTACACTAATTTAAAATAAAGTTTATGTTTAACTGACATTATTCCTTTAACTAAATTAGGAAATATTGAGATAGTGTAGAAAATTAAACTAAATGCATAGTCTATAATTAGATTTTATTTATTTTGAACAACAAATATTGGTTTTTATTTTAAAAAACTTCTAAGATACTGTTCCCTTACATCCCATCCCACCTTAACACACTTAGGACCTCCTGATTTTTGAAGACTCCAAAATCATTTTTTTTTTATTTCTCTTGTACTTGAAATCCTACTTAAGGGTTTGAACGAAAATCCCCTTAGCTCTCTCTCTCTCTCTCGCCACGATACCCAAAAATACTAATGTTTTCAAGTAAGATTATCTCACTAGCTTTCATCCTAGTAATGCCACTCTCAACCTCATTTTATTTCTTTATCCTTAAGTAAGACACTTGAAACCAATTTCTAAAAATGGACGTAGAAAGGAATTGATACTTCTTTACACCAATCGCTAGAAGGATAGTGTTTCAAAAGGCTTAAAATAATTCTTCTCTTTTTTTTTACGTTACCTTTTTTTCTTTTCTTTCATCAGGAGAAGAAAGTGACTCGATGGGGTATCTTGCCTTTGGCGAGCTTCTTTCTTTCCGGTGGCGCTGAGCCCTTCTCTACTTCCTCTTCAAACATAGCACCCTCGGAATCAAACGCTGATTTATTTACAGCTACTGGAAAGTAAAATAAAATAAAAACTTAGGGAAAAAACGACGAACAAAAACTGATCTCACGTATTTGTAAGATAATTAAATTGGATTAAAATCAAACAAAATTACTTAACGTCGTTGAGCTTTGTAAAATTAACATTCAGTTCAGAAGGAACTTTTAAAAAATTTAAACCTTTAGGTGTTGAAAATCATTGGCACTGTTCTAATGGAGGGCGCCACAAAATCAGTCTAAAGCTTGTCTTACTACCCTTTCACCTATTACGTTTATATACTAATATTACACTAATGGCTTTAGGGATGAGTAAGGTCATTTTTATAAGAAATGTGCCCACATTTGCGTAGAGAGAGAGGAACACCATTTTGTAAAACCAGCCTCAGTACGCCTGAGATTCGAACCTTGATCTCCCCGTCATCATCTATCTAGTATAATGTAATAGAAGCACCTTAGGCCATTCAGCCACTTAAGTGGGTTCCACCTATGTTGATGCCAGTATTGTTTTTTTATTTTTTTAATATGTTGCTTGTAGTTATATTGCACGAAACCTTTCAATACAGTACACTCTTTGGATTTCCTGAGTTTCGTTTACTTTTCACTATTTTTATTAAATTTTTACAACCTTCTTTGTTTGCTATTCCTACTGTACTCCTATCTTCCCACTGACAAAAGCCATTCTCAATACTATACTTGTCCGTCTCCCCTACTTTTCTAAGTGCGGCCCTCTCCCCCCTACAAACAATCCCCAACACACACACACCTCACCCTCTTCTAGTTCGGCTGTAATGGAATCTCAAGCATCTGTTCTGTTTGACCGACACAAACACATCCTCATTTACCGCCTCCAACTCCTCTCTATCTCTCTCTCTCTCTATCACACACACACACACACACACACACACAACTATTTTGATTCTTTGGTTGGTCTCCTTGATCATCCTTCCAGGGAAGTTGGATTCGAGATCGTCGATAACATAATTAGGAATAATATTCTCTAGTAAATGCCTTACATTAAGGATGTTGCCTACCTGTGACGTAACGACAGGTCAAGATATAAATTCACAAACATGGGAAATCCTATTTCATTCAGCGAGCTTTAAAGTTATAACGTTGAAACGAAAATCATAAAATCTTAAATAGTCATAAAAAAAGATATAGTCCTACAGTGCCACAAAACTATTTGGTTAATATCGAAGTGTTTTTGGTTGTTGTTGTAAACTTATGTTTTATAAATCGTTTCATCTTAGGATATTTGGCTTGGTCATGAAACTGGCCAGTAAGGGTCTTACTACCAGGTTATAGACTAAAAACGTCCGTGATATAATATATCTATCGAGAATAGTAAACAAGAAAAATGTCATTTTAAAAGGCAAGTCAATGTTTTCAAGGCGCAACTAGTATTGTGGATGTGTAATTTCGTCAGAGGAAGAGGGAACGTGTTAAAAACAAATAAACAAGACGACTTGCAAGGTGACCAGCACATTCTCTCGCCCCTCTCTTTCTATTTCGGATATTAGTGTCTAAGTGCCTATGTGCGTCAAGTTAAGATGCAACCCGCTTCCCAAACAGATTCTATATATCTACGTTTAGCAACGCCATTAAGACCTATATTATTTAAAGTTATTTTTTGCATCAGTAGATACATTTATTTATTTTAGAATTATAGTAATCTCAACATAACTAATATTTTTTATGAACATTGCGGCAGTTGACCAGAAACATTTTAAATGAATAGAAAATGTCCGTGGTACAATTACACAATGCCCATGACTGATATTTAAAAAAATAATAAAAATTGATGTATGTATGCATAAAAATGTACTTTATGAATAAACAGGATTAAAAATTTAGTTCATGTTCACTCAATTTTTTTTAGCATAGCAAATATAAAAAAAATTACTCTAACTTGCGGTCACTTCTATCCCACAAAACTCACTAGTTTTTAAAATATTTTTTAGCAACTCGCTTTAATAAAAGTTCAAGCTATAAGCATATATTAAATAAGATAATAAGTTAAGGAGGAGGAAAATTGAATTTAGAGGAAGTGTACACGTGTTTTCGCGGAAGGAGAGTGAAAAACCATTTAGAAAAAAACAACTTAGTACGCCCGACCAGTATTCAAACTTCGACCTCTTGTCATTGACAGTCCATTATGTTGCGAGGGTGACGCCGAGGTGGGTCAATATTTATTGCTGTAGATATGTAACGTGTTGTTTATTAAACGACTGATTATACTAGAACTTAACTTACAAATTAATTCAAAATTTAAAGATAAATCGGTAGGTAGATGAACTAAACGTCAAGTTTTTTTTAATCTGGTTTCTCGGTTATGGTGAGGTAGGGGCTCGTATCACATCCGAGTATACTAAGGGTGGTTTTTCATAAATGGTTTCCCAATCTTCCTTCACATAAATAATAGGTAATTTACTATAAATTCTACCTTCCACATCCCTACTCTATTAGTGTAATTAAATCAATAAATTCCAGTTGGTGGTAAATAAAAAATTCTAGAATAGTGACACAACATCCAATCCCTATATCGTCAATTCATCACAGTGAATGGAGAGTCCCAAATTCATCCAATGTGGCAATTTATTTATTCAAAACCTGTTGAACTATTGTTGTATACACCTATTTAATGAAATTAAATACAAGTGATTAGAATATGAATTCTAAACAAACCCATTGATTTATTGACTGTATCTCAGGGCTTTACAACCTATGGTCACGACCCCAATTGGTTATACCTTATATTTACTTTTTATGTGATTATAATGATTATATAAGGCTGCAAAATTCAAACTTGTATGTAGACGGTTGAAAATCTTTAATTTTCTAATATAGAGTATAATTATTATTGTAGATTTGCTTAGATTGTAAATAGTTTCACCACAAAACAATAATTAATGTAAATAAAAGAACAAACATTTGATGGGAACATAAGCTAAAATTATTATTATTATTACCGCGTCTTACTACCCGTTCGGGTTATACGAATTTACGCTAATGTGTAATGGTAGGATGATTGTGAGATGAAATGGAGGACCTACAGTCTAACGTGGAATCTGAACCACGGTGGAGGCCTGGCTTTCCCCACATTCACAAGATATCTTGTCAGAGGTGAAGGAAGGGTTTGGTAATCAGATAAATTTATGCCGGGACCGAGGATTGAACCCCGGCCGCCAGCACAGAAGACTGACACCTTACCCCTAGACCACCAGGTCACCCCATTAGCTAAAACATTATGATGATGTTAACAATAGGGTGGGGAAACAAGTAGAATTGTTAACAAACTAAACAATATTTAAAAAAATTGACTATATAATGTTTAATTAAATAAAATTACAATAATATTTGGCTACAAAGTGTTAATAAATAGTTACATAAGGTAGTCGTTTAAAATAATGGTAGCTTTGTTTAATAAGTTAAACCTATAAGTTGTTAAAATTTACATGGCTGATAGAGAATAAGACACAATTTTGATCACACAAAAAAGGTTAAATTCGGAAACGATATATTAAATTTAATATAAATGGGATAAGTAAGTTTAATAGTAATCATCTTTTTATCATAGATCCCTTTCTTCCTTATTGAATGAAGCACTCAATATCTTGAGTTACTGCTAAGGTTTTTTTTTCATCCAACCCTGACAATTGCATTACTTCCCTAGTACCTGTCGTGCTCGTTGATTATCTTTTGCGATATATTTGACGTATTCACATAGTCATAACTCATTATATAAAACAATCATCGGTGAACACGTGGGCTTAGATCAGGCTCGTTTGGTTTGTTGGTGATGTGGATATAGGGGTGTGGTATCGAAATAAATATATCTATGCTGTACTCATTTAAGGTATCGGAAGAAAAATATCGATACTATAATCGTTTAAGGTATCGGAAGAACAATATTTATACTGTATTAGTATTGAAAAAAAAATATCGATACTATAATCATTTAAGTTATCGGAAAAAATGTATATATATTGTACTAGTATCGAAAGAATATCATCGATACTGTAATCACTTAAGGTATTGGAAGAAAAATATCTATATTGTATTAGTATCGAAAGAAAATTATCGATACTGTAATCATTTAAAGTATTGGGAAAAAATATCGATACTGTACTTTTATAGAAGTAAATGTATCGATTCTGTAATCATTTAAAGTATCGGAAAAAATATCGATTCTTTACTTGTATAGAAAGAAAAGTATCGACACTGTACTCATTTAAATTATTGGAAGAAAAATATCAATACTGTACTAGTATAAAAAGAAAAGTATCAATACTGTAATCATTTAAGGTATTGGAAGAAAAATATCGATACTGTACAAATATAAAAATAAAAGTATTGTTAAGAGTAAGTATCGGTATCGACAATTTAATTTGGAAAAATATTTGGTTTAATCAAGTCATAAATTTCAACTTTTCCATGATAATAATATTTGTATTTTAATATTTTTAAACTCTGAAGATTATAATGATTTAACCACATTATAGTATATTTAGGTCCATCGTATCAATTTTATGCGTTGAAACTTGGGAGGTATGATAGATAGTATTGTAGAATGGATATTATAAAGGGTTTGACCATACCAGCTATCAAAATTTATATGAAAATTTAGCTGGTGGAAAGTTATTTAATAGCTAAATATGATAAGTAATATATTTTTTCAATCTATTCTGTACTCTTCTTTAACCATAGTAAACATTTAATCCAAGCATGGGTGAAGATAACAAATGTCTTTCTTTCGATACCGATCCGGAGTGTGAGTACTAATATCAGTAAGAGTATCGGGGAAAATGTATCGAGTAAAAAAAATACTAGTATCGAAATGAAAATGTTTATATTAGTAAAGTATCGATACTTTTTTCACATTCCTAAGTGGATATCAGGATTTTAAAATTTTTCCTAAAACATTTTCCTACGCAAATAGGGTTACATTATTTATAAACTCTACATATCATAACTACATTTGGTTAGCCTGGACGGGTAGTAAGACACAGTGAAAAGTTATTAAAGAGTAGAATTTGATCTTTTGAACAGTATCAAAATGTCGAGGTTGTCTCAGAGACAAAAATTGGTATAAAACCCTGAAAAATATTGTAAACCTCTGCTGTAACTGCTGGTTGGAATAAATAAATGTATATATTTCTGTAGGCAGTAAGAAACAAACTTCATCCATTCCAAGACCACACAAAACTACTAAAGATAACGAGAACACGGAAACACACGTAACTACTCATAGAATATTAGCCAGTGGCAGCCGTCATCAAACAGAGCGTCTTATTTCTAGAAGTGACGATAAAATTGGAACTTTGTACGGAAACACGTCTAAGGTGTTTTCAAACGTTATACCTGTGTTCTGTTGCCAATTGACTCATCTCTATTCCCCGGTTCGGCGCTTGCCTCAAACCTTAGCTCTTCCAGTTATCTATCCCCCTTATTCCTTCTTCTAGTCTCTCTATCTCCCTTTTAACTTAATATAGTCCTCTTATTTCTACTGCAAAATCCACAAGGGTCCCCATACTTCCTTTCTTCCCCCACTCTAGCAACTCAAATCTAGAGGCAGCGTGCTAAGGAAATACTTATAAAGATATCGAATAGTAGTGCTTTATAATCTAACATCTCCAATTAATCGGTAGCATGTATGTCTATTGAGCTAAAGGTCATTTCCAATTGTCCAACTCTGGAAAAAGACTGGTTGACTGTTTACACATTGGAAAACTTTCACATTTGAATAAATAGACGAAATATTTTAATTGCTGACATACAAATAATAAAGTTAATACATTTTATAATCATTTTATTTTTAAGTTGAAATGTTATTTTTGTCAATAATATTAAATGAATGTGTGGTTTAACTTTTTTTTTAAATACCACGTCCTAATACCCTTTTGGGTTAAAAGCTGATTATTCCTATTATTATAAGCCCGCTTTAGACCGGAATTGAACAAGTAGAACATTATTTAGCAAGCTAATCTCCCGCTTATAAATAAATAATAAATAAAAAAATAATATTAATTAATAACAACAATATTTGGTTAAAACAAATAGCAAATAAAATAAGATTATTATAAAGTTTCGATGTCAATGATGACCAAACGTTATTATTATTATTATTATTATTATTATTATTAACACCGCGTCTTACTACCCGTTCGGGTTATACGCACTTACGCTAATGTGTAATGGTAGGGTGATTGTGAGATGAAATGGAGTACCTACAGTTTAACGTGGAATCCGAACCACGGTGGAGGCCTGGCATTCCCCACATTCACAAGATGTCTTGTCAGAGGTGAAGGATGACCAAACAACGAAACATCATTTAAGCCTACAACGAACTAATGACTACACCATAAAATTAGCAGCTAATTATTTATGTACTCATAAGATAAAGGATACAAACAGATGTTCTTTACTTTTCCAGGTATACATCAGTTCACATTACCAGCTGTTATTAGCGAGTTTGACTATAAAGTGCAGTCAAATGACTACAGTTCTGATTCGCATAAAGATTAACACACAGGGGCGTAAACTGTTGTCACACTTAAGATCTTCATAGTCTCGGTTCTAAATGTTCATTTTCACTCAATATTGTTTCGAGCATAAAGTTCAACTCCATCTAACCGAATTACTACTGGCATAAGCAGTTTCCTCTCTATGCCATCAACAGCCTGTTAAAGGTTGAAGATACAGACAGAATTTAGGAAACTCTGTTGGTTTGGGGGAGGGGAGGAACAAATGTCCCCTAAAGGTGGATGAACGAGTCAAAATGGTCAACGGCATAGAATTTAGAAGGCAATGGAGGAAAGCCACTGCATTAAAGATACAAAGGATGTCCAAGAAACACCATTAAGTAGAATGGTATGAAGCCGGATGGATAGAAAAGACTAAGGACAGAGGATTTGGTCCAATACACATTAAAGTTTCAACGTGATAATGATTCTACATTACTAGAGCCCCGTAAAAATGGTGAGGTGCGATAAAATGAAAATTGCCATACAGAGATGGAATCAAGTACTTTTTCCTTTGATAATTTTTGGATATGATTTATAATGTTTTTGTAAAGGGAAATAAAACGAAACCCTCCTATAATTCAAAATAACACCACTTTTACAAAAAAAATCTTTAAATAAACACGAAATTAAGAAGGAATTAAGCAGAAATTTTGACCATGCTGTAATTTTATTAGTATTTTGTTTTAATGTAAGCAAACTTTATGTTACAAAATTGTGAAATATGCAGACAGACTTTACAAAGAATTTTAAAGCAAATATATAAGGTTTCAAAAATAAATTTTAATTATATATACATTTTCTCAATATGTAGATAATAGTTAAACACCTCAGATAACATGTACTTTTTAATAAACATGAAATAACACCGAAAAATGATATTTAAAAAACTAAATTCAATTAAAAATAGAACCATTTTCACGGATCTCTAAACATTACTAGAGGCTAGTTTTGTCTCCAACATAATACGCAATATCAGATTTCACGCAAAACGTATTTTCTGTTGTTGTTTTTTTAAATCTAATTTTATATTTTTATATAGCCCTAACAGGTTTTAGTCATTATTTTTTAAATTTTGGATTTTTTAACACACACACACACATATATATATATAGTATCACATATTACTAGCCCTTTGGGTTGCACACTTACGTACTTGTTACTTAAATGTGTGAGGGATTAATATGGTTGAATTCAGAGGAAGTGCGCCCGGATTTGCGTAGAGTGAGCGTGGAAAACCATTTAGGAAAACCACCCTTAGGGCACCTGATTGTAATTGAACCTCGATCTCCCCTATCTTCAGCAGTATACTCTAACACGAGAGTGACGCGTTACACCACTCGGTCTCTGGGGTGGGTATTTTATATTATTATTATTATTATTATTATTAGCACCGCGTCTTACTACCCGTTCGGGCTATTCACACTTACGCTAATGTGTAATGGTAGGGCGATTGTGAGATGAAATGGAGGACCTACAGTTTAACGTGGAATCCGAACCACGGTGGAGGCCTGGCATTCCCCACATTCACAAGATGTATTGTCAGAGGTGAAGGAAGGGGTTGGTAATCAGATAAATCTATGCCGGTACCGGTGATTGAACCCCGGCCGCCAGCATAGAAGTCTGACACCTTACCCCTAGACCACCAGGTCACCTATATTTTATAATAATTAGTCCAAAACCATACAAGGTGTTTTTAAATTATCTTCTAAAAACTTATCCCACAGCCTTTGTGGACAGAATAATAGAAAACTTTGCAAAATAAATTGTCCGGAATAGTTATTTAGCTACTAAATGAAAGTTTAAGTTAGCTACAAAAACGCTGAGGGTACGCAACTATAAGTACGTAGGTGCACAGCAAGTTGCATATAGTTAGGCGGGAAGAAGTATCCGGCCACTAGTAACGTTTTTGAAAGGTGAGCATGCGTCAAATGCATACGATGGAGACTGTTGTGACAAAGTCAACACATGATTTGCTCACCTAAAGACACAATAATTGTGAGAGATTTCATTTTCGTTTCTTAATGGGAGGTCTGAAAATAAAAAGGACTGTACAGGACAAACAGGCAGACAAACATCTCCACTTGTCTTTTATTATATAGATTATGAGAATCACTCTATGTCACAATATACATTAGTCTTTTTAATATTGAAAACAAGAAAAACGTTATTATTATTATTACTAGCACCGCATATTACTACCCGTTCAGGTTATACGCACTTACGCTAATATATAATGGTAGGGTGATTGTGAGATGAAATGGATGACCTACAGTTTAACGTGGGCCGAACCATGGTGGAGGCCTGGCATTCCTCACAATCACACGTTGTGATTAATACATGTCTTGTCAGGGGTGAAGGAAGAGTTTGGTAATCAAATAAATCTGTGCCGGGACCTAGAATTGAACCCTGGACCCCAACACAGAAGACAGACACCTCACCCCTATACCGCAAGGTTGATTAGATTGGATTAGACTTGAAATCATAATCCTAGACAGTTTAACTGGGAGTGTTTTTCACTTTTAGATCCATCCCTTTGATTTTACCATCATATCACCCCTTAATACTCTTACTTCCTCTAAAAGATTTCTTTTCTATCACATAGTTTTAGACATTTTTAACTTGGGTGTTTAATCAAGTAATCAAAATTTATATTTGCACTGTTCAGATATTAAGTTAATTTTAACTTATTGAAATGAACTTATATATTCTAGAACTTTATCTCAGTATAATCTCGGTTGCTAGTTTTGAAAATTTATATAAAATATTCTATACCCTCTCTTATGCGTCAATTAACTACCTAACTGCGTATAACCTGAACGGGTAGTAAGACGCGGTGCTAATAATAATAATAATAATAATAAACTACCTAACTAATGTAATCTCGAATTCATTACTTAAACTAGAAGGGACTTATAGTTGTCCACATTAAATTATATTTTTGCCAAAACCTCGGAGGAAATCAAATACGACCTTTCTACCTCACTTCTCCCTTTCCTCCCACCCTCTTCTCTCCTGAGACAACACGTACCTTCAACCCCCTTCCCACGAGAGCCCGCGGCCGTGGTCGAAGGAAGGTCCCGGAGATTCAGCGACTATGTTTGGTAAGAGACGAAAGGGAATATATATCACACACATACACACACACACACACACACACACTCTCTCTCTCTCTCTCTCTCTCAATTGACCACCGGTGAAACACGTTAGGACTAGACCACATACACTCCCTCAAGTCTACGAAGGAATTGTACATATCCAATTAATAAATTTATAATATAAGGAACGTACTTGGATGGAACAGTCAATTAGATTAATTGGTACAACCTCTTTGGTCAAATCGAATAATATCAATTAAGAAACATAGCATGAAGATAATTTATTCAAAGATAAATTATAATACCAATAAATTAAATCAATTAAAACAAGCATGATAACATTTCTAAAAAATCATCATAGAGATTGTTACGTAATAATGTTCAAAAATTAATTTGTATGAAAAAAAGTAATAACTTAATTCTATGCGAAACACCACCAAGCAATAGCAGAATAAAGGATTAACTGATAAGCAATGAAAAATGTAAATTAGTGAATTGAATAGATTAGAGTTATTAATATTATAATTAAAGGCTTTAAAAAATTGTTAATACTTGAGATAAAGATACTAGTCTAATGAAGGTCATGACTTAGCAAAATTAATAGGCAAACAAGTATGGCAAGAATAATGATCTTATTAATTGAATGATTAATTATATTAGTAAACAGCTTAAAAAAATGTTGTCAAAGAAGACAAGTTCTGTAATATTTAGGATATTTAACAAATTACTGTAAAAATATGATTGATATAAAGTTAAAATAATTGATTAGGTTATTATTTGTGAAGCTTACACATGTAAAATACAATTAAGAGTATAAATTGAAACATTAAACATATTGAAATGAAAGTTAAGATATAACAATTAACATAATTTCACAAATTTAATAAATGAGGGTCAGGATTTAATGTTAAAAACTTGTTATTCGAGTCAAATATGTTTCTAAAATATGCTTGTGTTAAATATCAAGAAAGAATTAATTGGAGATTTACTGGAAATAACAGATGTGTCATCCAGGCTATGCTTAATCAGTTATGATGTGTTAATAAATATATATATATATATATATATATACACGATACATATAATTTAATGATTTTTATGCACGAATTATAACAAAAAAGGAAAAATTATTTGTCGTTTTGAATAGTTTGAATTAAAGAAACGTTCCTTATCTGTGTAGTTTAGTTCCTCTATTTATAAAGTTTGTTGCAACTCTTGGCTGGGTGACGACATGTTTAGGCAAACATTCGTTCTCACATTTTATTTTTTACAAATTGATTACTTTTTAACGCTAGTTAAGGGTTTCCAAGATGGATCACATGCGAATGGAAGAAGCCGGAGAGCGAACCAGTGGACGTATACTCCAACGCCACGCCGTGGTCCACAGCCAGCGTAGCACCATCCAGAGGAGAGTGCAGAATCCAACGCTTCAGGGAACAAAAGGAAATAAACCGAACAGAAATAGCAGCAGCACTGGTGACATTCCTATGGGAATATGAAACAACAGGGCAACTGACAATCTGCCTGGGTACGGAAAACACCAGCGTTCTGGTACCAATGCGGTGAAGGGGAGAGGACTGACGTTCGCATCCCAAGACCTATGCAACCTACACCTACTAGTGGCCCACAGGCTACGTAAATGCAGGTGGGACACGTTCTGGGTGCCAAATGAAGCGAACCCGGTGGACAAACCATCAAGGCAAGAGATAAGAAGAGTTCTAGAACAAGAAGGACCATCAGTGGCTATTTTAGTTTTAATAAATGTGCCTGTAAATAATATTGACTTGCGGTATAGATGTATAGAATAAAGGCCTGGGGCCGCTGAGTCCTTTAGCCTCTGGCTGTCCCTCCCGGGACCTTCCGACAAACCATCCAGCCAAAGGCTATATAACGAAAGAAAATGTTAATATAATAATTTAATTATTAGTGAACACAACAAGACCATCAAGCTTACTATCAGATTGTGATTAATATATTATTCCCGGTGTTAACACAGTGCAATATATTTGTGTGCAGTAAATTGTTAGTTTTATAACCTTTGTGATAGGTGTTCTAGAAAAGACTAAGTTACCAACGTAAACATTTTTGGGAAAGTTAAAAGTTTATATTTGAGATATTACTAGTGTGTCAGTTGGTTACGCGCTGTTGAATATATATAAACAAAAAATGATGAAAATAAAATAAATGGTGTGTTTGTCTAGAATGAAAATATAAGACAAAGGGAGAATTAAATCAGTTTCTAATCTTCACGACACTGGCCCGAACAGGTCTCAACTACTATTTAAGAGGGCATGGTTTCTAGGATGGGATTTGAGTTTTTAATTTTCTCGTGTTGTGGGAGATTCTTGATTGTATTGATAAGGGATTGATTCCATAGCATAAATCTTCATTTTTGGTCCTTTTGTGGAAGGTGGAAAAAGTTTCATGCATTGGTTGATAGGTGTTGGTTGATGACCTGAGGTTTTTAGGTGTTCAGTAAATTTAGATTTGATTCTATTGTATTTAAATTCGCTTAAGTTCTCAGCATAGCTTTTAGAAAGTGACCCCCAGTCCCTCCGATTAATAAGATCGCAGGTGTAAGGTATTATAAATAAATGCTCAACCACAGAATATAAGATTTATATGTTTAATGTGTTAAGGGAAGTCTTAGTTAAGATAATTAGGCACTATTTTAATTATTATTATTATTATTATTATTTAGCAGCGCGTCTTACTACCCGTTCGGGTTATACGCTTTAAGTACTAATTACGCTAATGGATTGGGAATCGGGAAGGTTAAATTAGGGGAAGTGAACCTGCATTTGCGTGGAGGGAAAGTGGAAAACCATTTAAGAGAAACCACCCCCAGTTCACCCGACCGAGATTTGAACCTCGATCTTCCCGTCCTCAGCAGTCGAGCTCAACATACCTAGCGCATTAGCCAACTACGCCACCGAGGTGGGTACTATTTTAATAAACAGTAAACTTAATTGAGCAGAAATATTATTATTAATATTATATCACTATTATCATTTATGATAATGATAATATTATTAATAAATAATAATGGTGTATCTGGGCTACATTACTCGTAGCCCAGTTTGCAGATGGGCCAGCCAATGTTAATGTACCGTATTATCCTTAATCTATAAAGTAAATAGTGAGGCTACTAAGATAATTAAATTACTTCAGCAAATGGCTTTATTTTGAAGAGAGTGTAAATAATAAATATATGTAAAAAAATATTATCTTTGAAGATGATTTCGTTTGAAGCTCAATCTTTTGAATCAGAACTATGCACACTAACCGTGAGGCTGATACCTTTGGTATAGACTCGCATCGTATTTGGTCGCTGTTAATGGTGAAGACAAAGAGCTCTAAGACAAACCGGGTGTACTGGAAGGAGCCGTTTCCAAAATGTGATTTATTGTTCTTACATTCTCTCTCCACGCTAATATGGATGAAAATTCTTTCAAACAAGTTAATCACATATATATCTTGTATTAACTCGTTAATAGCACATGGGTTGAAAGTGTTAAGTTATGGGTCTAAGGCGTCAATATTAAAATAGAATGGACTGCTTATCACGGGAGTATTGGGGTTCATATCCGGTTGGGTGTACTTAGGGTTGTTTTCCCTAAATAATTAACCCCTCTCGCCCCTCAAATGCAGGTATACTTCCTCTGAATTCAACCTTCCTTCTCCCTAATACATTAGCGTAGTTAGTACGCATGCGTATAATTAGTACATATTGCAATGGTGGTGCAAAAAATCAGTTACCTAGGGTTATTATCTAATGGAAGTGTTTTTTTATCACCGCGTCTTACTACACTTATGTACCAACTATGCTAATTATTTTAAGGGATTAGGAAGGTTATGTTATATTTAAAGGAAGTGTACCCACATTAGCGTAGAGAGAAGGAGCAGAAAACAATTTTGTTAAAACCACCCTAAGTACACCCTACCAAGATTCGAACATTGGTCTCCCCAACATCGGTGGTCTAGTCTACTGTGGGAGTAGCGCCTATGACCATTTTACCACAGAAGTTAGTTACAATGGAAGATATTTTTTCTATATTCTTATAAATGATCTAGTTCACGGAACTACCATAGTTCCTTTCAATAAGTAGTCCTCCAATTTATTTTATGGGGCTATTTTGTAAAAATGTCGTCAGTCTCCCAATATAATTGATGCCGGTGACAAGAAGGAAGAGGTTTGAATCTCGTCACGCTATTGTGGATGAATTTCCAATAAACTAACATTATCATACCTTTACCCTAAAATTGATCCATTGGTAACAATTAAGCTAGATGTAATAATTATTAATAGAAAACAAAATTTGGATTAAACTATTAAACTTTAAATAGCAACAACACAGTTTGATCCAGATTGATTATAAAAGATCTGTTTTTTCTTTCAAATTAATGATTTCCCATCTTCTCTTTAAATGAATACTGATTAAATTGCCTTCACTTTACCTTCCTTGCCCTATTTCTTTAAATTAGTTAGTGCAAATTTCGGGTACCTTTAAAGGACAGTAAGACGCGTAGCACTAACATTATAAATATTTAATCTACCAAGTATAATATTTTATTTGTCTCGTAAGACACTCCACAGATATACACTCGAAACAAAATTGTTACAGTTATATTGTAAAAAAAGTTTAGAATTTTCAAAAATATATCATGAGTAAACTAGATCTACACTTAATTTAAGGACTAGGGTAAAAATAAGAAAAAGTCAAGTAGTATAAACATAAAACATTTAAATATCAATTTTGAGAAAATATATATAATGGTTTCGGGTACAGGCCCAGGAACAAAATGACAGAGTTGTAAAATCTACTTTTTTAGTTCAAGGGTATATACATATAACGTAAAGATACATCATAATCTCAATCATAATCCAGATCCCTTTTATCAGTCGTTATAATTTATGTCACTCCTTGTTGTTATTTCATTTTATATTTATATAGCTAGCATTATTTTATAGGAGTAGGCAGTATGATCTATGGTATACAGTTTAGAATAATATATCCTTTACTCAGAGTATAGTAAACGTGTTACATTCATACCAGTGGCGCAACTTACGCGAGACAGCTAGGGTACTTGTCCCGAACCTCAAGACCAAAGTAATTTTAATTAAAACTAAAAATATTTTAATTATAAACAATAATGTAGATTAAATAATATGTTTCAAATGCGTACACTAAATTTTAAGACCAAGCACATGACATGATACTCTAAAGGTATACTGACATTCAAATTAAAAGTGTTTCTAAAATTATTACAAATGAAAATGAAATAAAGAAATAATAGTTTCAATAATTTGTTGGCCCCTCCCTCCCCAAAAATATTTCTGAGACCACCACTTGTGTAAACCCATTAAAATAGCTGCAAGGGGTTAGTGTAGGGGTTTTTCACGTTTTCTCTGAACTAAAAGAAATGGCAGATTCATGGTTCGAGGGGCCCTACGAACTGCTCCTTTTTGGGGGCCCTATGTAGCCTTTAGAGGTACGTATATCATGAACATAATTATTTAACTTCCGTGTTAGATTGTATTTATATAATTATTTCCCATGATAAAGTGTATTTGTATAGCAAGAATAATATAAATACATTTTAGAACGAGGACTTGAGTACTTAGCATTGCGTCTAACTACCCACTCAGATTATATAAATAAGTACTAATTACTCTAATGGGCTAGGAATTGGGAAAAATTGAATATAAATTAAATGAACCCACATTTGCGAGTAAGAATAGTGGAAAACCACTTATGAAAAGCCATTCCCATTTCACCCAAGCGAGATTCGAATCTCAATCTCCCCGTCCTCGGCAGTCTAGCTCAACATGAAACTAGCGTGTTAGATAACTACGTCACTAAGGCGGTTGGAGTACTTGACCATTTTATTTATTAATTATATATGTACTGTATAATACATGCCTTTATATTGCTGTAACTTATTGTCAGCTTAGAAAGTTTTAAGCCCATCCAAGTAAGTAAAAAATAAAAAGATATAATTTTCATTCATAAAATAACGTTAAAATACAGGATGTATGTATAATATGATGAACTTGGCTAAGGTACCAGACTTATGCACGTAATGACTTTAAAATATAGACCCACCTTTACATATGAGGTCAGGGCTTCAATATCTACTGGGCGAACATAGAGTTATGTTTGGTATTTATTGTAGGGTCTATTTCATCATATTAAGAGTAAGATATTTGCACTAGTCTTTAAAATGGATTTTTCTCGCGCTTGGATTAACTATTTCCCCACCGTGTCTGGTCTGTACGCATTTTAATTAAGCTAATGGTATAGGAATGAGGAAGATATAATTGAGATAAAATATACCCACATTTGTGTATAAGGAGAGTGGTAAACTATTTAATAAAAAACACCCAGTGCTCACTTCCATACTTCACATCACCAACAATTCAGACTATAGGTCTGATATTAGGTCCGTGCGCCCTCCGACGCATATATTATATGAGTGTGAAAGCGGATAACCCTAACGGATAGGCCGAAGTGTAGGAATAAAACCCCAAAAACTTGCAAATATTCTCTTCTAAATAGGATAAACCGTAGCCTCGTTGTGCGGGTTAGCACGCTGCCCCTACCTATCCCTCCCCTCCCCCCTCTTCCTTATGTCTGTTCGACCAGGGGTTGGAGGGTTGCCTGCCTGGCTGGTTGGCTTGCCACCACATTCCATTAAGCAGCCCCGGAGGCAATTCCCCGCGAATATTGATGAGGCGAGGAGTCCCTAGGGCCAAACGGGGGCCCTGCTATGAATGTAAATAAGACTTCTAGACCCCCACCTCCCCCGCTTACACCTCAGCCTCCTTTTCTCTCACGGCTTCAAGAAAACTCGGACTGGATTGGGTTAGAAATCTCTCTATTTCTCTCTCTATCTCTTTTACGGCATTTGTCCGTCTGGGGTATGTCTGTTTATCTCTCTCTGTGTCTTTCTCTTCATATTTCTTTCTTCATCCAATTTCTTGGTTCCCTTGTGCTAAGTTCCGATAATGTTACCCTTCCATTCACACACCTGATAAGTATTACATCAGGGAAAGCTAGCGTGCCTGATTTTTTCTTGGAAGTTTCAAACTTCGATACCCGATAATATGATCTCAGATGGTGGATTTGTAGTCGTTTCTTATTTTAATATGTGGATTTAAAAAGTCCACACTAAATATCATATCAAAAATAAATATCTAAATAATCATAGATGAACTATGTTATTATTTTTGCTGAAATAATTACAGTGGAAGAAAGACAATTGGTATGCTGAATGCAGTATTATGGAGCTAAAATATTATTAATAGAACAAACATGATAATCTCTAACTAGAGCCCCGTAAAAATGGTGATACGCGATAAAGTGAAAAGTGCCATACAAAGATGCTGTCAAGTACTCTTTCCTTTGATAATTTTTATATATGATTTATAATGTTTTGGAAAAGCAAAATGAAACGAGATTTTCTTGTTACAAGAAATCCTCCTGTAAAAATGAAATAACACCGCTTTTACAAAAAAAAAATCTTTATATAAACACGAAATTAAGCAGAAATGTTGACCATGCTGTAATTTCATTTGTCCTCACGAGGCTAATTTTACTCCGTTCCAGAACCACTTCTTTTCAGAAAGATCTGTAAACACTGAGAATCGAGCCTAGAACCTCTGGATCTGTAACCAGGAACTTTTACCACTGGAGAAAAGGGATTCTATGTTAATTCATTAACCAAGGAAAATATACTATAATCTGAACACGATTTACGAGCCTAAGGAAATCTCAGACGTATCATATTTATTACTCTTACACTATATTGCGAGTTTGACACCGTGAATAACTCTAAAACCATAAAACATATTAAGGCTCTTGGTCCTGTTGTGTGCACGTCTAAAACTTATTTTGTGGGATGTGGGTGGGAGGGTGAAAGGCATGGCGTGGCTTCACCACCGACCAAAGTATCCTTCCACGCCAACAAGAACAGATGGATCACGGAAACCGTAGATGGCACTAGCTACCGGACAGGTCTTGCGGAAAAATCATGTTGGGAAATATCACTTCTCTCGAGAATGAGTGAAATGTTTATGTTAATAGTTTCAACACCTCTTCTGAGGTATTGTATCTATGTTTATTAATTGTTACATTTTTTATTTTTTTTGCTATGAAGCTGGCAGTTTTCCATTGAAAAATGTCAATTTTATCGATATTTGATCATTGGTAAAATTATAGAGGAGGTGTATATAAAAAGTATAACTTAACGAAAATGCTTCTATTCTTGACCAAACCGTTTCCGAAAAGAAAATTGCAAAACAATAAATATTCTTGAAGATAAACGTTTGTTCCTATGGCTCTGCATTTCCACACCAAATGAAAAGGGCTAATCACCTTAAGAGAAAGCTGATAAATGTTCCTATGTAAACTTGAGAACGTATACAAAGGTAACATTTTTAACTTTCACATATATGACCTGTATTATGTACAATACTGCGTGACTACTGTCAAGATTATTTTTAAATACAAGAAAAATAGCAAGTTTAAATTTGGAATAGCTTTGGATACTCAAAAAATACTTAGGGGGGGGGCTCCCTTCTGAAGTAATTTCTTTTACTTTTATAATTTTTTCTTACCATATTGACTCTTTAAGTCCGGTGTTCATCGTTATGGGTATCGGGTAATTTAAAAAAAAGTAAATAGGCGATTCTTTCAATATATATCCTACTTGTGAAAGGCTGCCCCTCTGTAGTATTTAAAAAAATCAAACGTGGCTAGTCTAATACCTTAGACCGTGTGACTATTGAGAAGTGTATCTTTAAACTCAATTAGCCAGACCATTTTAAACTTTAAATTATTAGGTAGGAAAGACTTTAGAGTGTGCACCTTAAGACTTTTTCTACATACATAGTGAGTATGATGCACCTGACCACCAATTGGGGTTTCTTAGCTATTAAGAAAAAGTGGAAAATGGTCATACACTTAAGTGCTAAGTGCTAATATTATTTTTCGCAAAAATACATTGTGAGCCTGAGTTTTAAACTGAGTCATTGCCATTGCGAGTGGATGGATAGCAAACGAAGGACCGTTAAAATCTTAAACTTTGTATTAGCAAAATATTGGATGTGAGCTTCAGCCATTTATTTCCATTTTTACTTTCTCGTTATCTTACAGGTAGAGAAAGTATTGTGCTCGTAAAAAAAATTAGTTCGAGATTTTAATGAATGTCGACATTTCATGACCTCCCGAATCCGAAAATATGGTTTTTGAATCCCCATCTCTCTGTCTGAAGTTACATGAGCTTGGCCTCCATACAGGTATCCAAACCAACCCCCACCGAGTGCGAAGGTACACAATATACCCTGGAACCTTCATCTGAGCCAGAGTCTATCGTCTACCCACGGTCTGACCTGGATAGTACATCCCCCAATGACTCCGGTAAAATCCGACACCGAAGTAAGAACCAGCTTCGACTCACCGTACAGACTTTACACACCTGAACTGCTATCCCAGCCAGACTTCGGGTATCTCACTTACCTAGCCAGCCAATAAACACGAGTGACCTACGCCAGACGGCATCCGAGAGACATGGAATGACGGACCCAAAAAGCATGGCTCTATAACTCCAGAACCTCCAAGAATCAATGCCAGCCATGGAGGAACGCCTCCGCCTAATCTCGGACCAATTTAGCGGAACCAATCCGGATGCTCCAACCCACGATGCTGGGAGTCCGAGTCATTCTATGGCTCAAGTCCCAATGACGTCTTCGCTACCATCCTCGGAGACCGCGTGGGCGTCCCTGGACTCCGTCAACACATCGACACTTGTCGCCACCAACAAACAATCACTGTAACTAGCTCTAGCCATGAAGGCCAAGCTCGTGGAACTTCAACCAGGCAGAGACGCACACAAAGCGAAGTTACTAGTCGGTATAATGGAGGACTACTATCCCCACCTACCAGCGCACTCACAGCAGAAACTTCTACACCGCCTGAACATGGTCATCATAGCCGTCACTAGGTCACGGAGTGAGGCCATCCTGGTGACAGGGGACTCAGCATCAGCAGCGATATATCCACCAGGTTTTCAACCTCCACCACCACCACCACCGCAGCTAATCTACAGGGACAGACCGGCACTTGGCGCCCCTCGGGGACGCGGAAGGGGGAAACAGAGCTGGAGCTAAGCACACCATGGGTCTTCGGACACAAACACTTTCCAAACGTTATGTTAAATCAGTATGTAAATATCATGTAACTTTGTCATAAATTATGTGCATCTCTGTTTCCAATAAAGTAATGGGCCCCGGCCTGGGTCTCCCTCTCGCTTTTCGGTGCGTCCTAGAGGACTTTCCGCCCTTATGTATTCCCTCGACTCGAAAGAGTATATAAGCGTGGGAGACCATAACTCAGGACTCAGTCGGAAAGAGGGAAGGAACCCAACATATAAAAAACATAGCGCGGTGTGGCAAGGCATAGCTTTCCGTATGAACCAACACATTTAAACGATATTTTTCTAAACAGTTATCAAAGCAAATCTTAGCTTATCTTTCAGTGTGAACCAGCCTTCACACCTTATAGGGTGTAACCACCTGCGGGTATGATTACAAAACCGATAGAGCTAGAAAATTTAAAGTTTGCATACCTACTAAGGGAAAACTGTGATGCACATATCGGAACATTCCTTACTTCTCATTTCATAACATGCTTGAAGACTTTAATCACTTCATCACCTGTTTGTGATGTAGAATGTTATCCAATACGGTTCACTACCGCTATGTGCTGTGTATTATACGAGTAGTAGCAGCTAGTTTTCTTTTAAAATTAATATTCAAGGAAGTATTTAAATTTTAAATTCAAATTAATTTTAAAAGACAATTAGCTTCCTCCAGTTAACGTTGGTCACTTGGAGTTATGAAAAAAGACTTAAGAGTAAAATACATGCCTTTATATTGCTGTATGAGAAAAAATATACTTCATTTAACCGTATTTTAAATCAACGTAACCCGCTTAGGTGACAACATGGTCTAAGGCGCTACTCTTGCAGTGGACTAGATTGCCGATAACTGGGAGATTAAGGTTCGGATCTCAGTCGGATGTACTGATACTGGGTTTGTCCAGCGTGGTTTTCCACTCTCTCCCCTCACGCAAATGCGAGTACACCTCTTCTAAATATAACCATCCTAATCCCAAAAACTATTACCATTGTTAGTGCATAAGTATATAACTGAACTAATAGTAAGACACGGTGCTAGAAAAAATTAAATGTACCACTACAACGATATTATATTAAGTGTCTGGATTATACTGTTAGCCATTTTAAATTTTTAAAAACTTGATTGTACAGCAGGGATTAATCTAGACCTAGAGAAGGGTGTAAAAGAGGATATCTCCCGTTAAGCCACCATTCCCTTTTTTCCTCAAGATCTCAAATAATTTTAATAAAAATTCAAAATGTATTAAGTAGGTCTACAACTATACTATAGAGCCACGTCAGTGGAACACTGGTTAATATCGGGATATTCTAATCTGGTTTATTGGCGAAGGAGTGGATTTTTACGAAAGGTATGAAGATGGTGATATATTTTCTATTAACTCTAATTTCCTCATACATAAACTATTAGAGAAATTACAATTCAATTAGCCATGATGGACATTAAGTCACTGTGGAAAAAGAAGTAGGAAACACGTGTATGTGTGTGTGTGTGTGTATATATATAATAGAACATTTAAGATGAGTGTAATACGTAGTCTGAACCTTAAGATCAGGATTAGAGCTTGCTATTCAAAAGTTAGAGGAACTTTTAATGTGTATAGATAGTGGTCTAACATTTCTGACTGGAAAAATTACATAAATCGAAGCTGCGTTAAGTAGGATATCTCCCCCTCCCCCCTCCCCATCACCACCCATACTCCACCAAATTAAATTTCTGGGTTAATTCATGCTGTACTACGTGTAAATAGGTCAGAATAAGACCATAAGTTGAAATATTACGGTTTATATTAAGCCGGATATTCGAGGTCGTTTTGTTTTTCATAAACTGTATTAAATTGTGTCTTGAAAGCTATTAACTGAAAAGAGACTATATTTGAAGTATACCCGAATTCATATTTGTATATATACATATATACATATATTTATAGGTTATATAAATACAGTATGTATATATAAATAGAGAGAGAAAGAGAGATAAGTTGTTCAGTGGAAAGACATTCTGGTCAGCATGTATATAAAAAATAGACCAATATATAACATTAATTTTGCCCGACCTTGGAAAGAAATTCCACATGTTTTGTATATTTGGAAACACAGAATGTCAAAACATTATCAAACACATGCTTTGAAAGTCTTTTAGAATACCACAATCTTAATTTATAAATACGAGTGCATTGTGTATATTGTGTATCGTATAGAGATTGGGGTTGTTTATTTACTGACTAAGAGTGAACCGTATGGAATAAAATGAGTTGTTTTTCTCACATTTCTTCGCCATTACGACGTTAATCCTTACAGTTTCAAGAGTATTTTTTAACGAAATGAATTCGCAGTTGTGCTTATAAAATTTAAATTACAAATATTAATTTTAAAAGATGCCTTAAATAAATTGAAGCATTTCATAAATTGAGAAAATTCATGTTTTTTTTAAAATAAGTATTTATATAATACACACACAGGTAGATAGTAATAACTTTAGTAAAACAGTTCTGTTGAAAAAATAATCAAACACTAAGCCGCTTATATAATCCAAAAATATGCTGAAGAAAACATGTTTATTTCATGGGAATGTGCAATCTGTTTGTGTTCTCACGACTGGGTTTAAGTCCGTATTTGCATTGGATATGCTTTTGACTCTAAAGGTAGAAATTTAATTCACTCGCCTCTACATATAATTCCAAATTATTTTCAAAAAATAATGTAAAGTTGTATAGACAAGCTTCTGTAATTAAAGTTAGGCAATGAAGAACAATTTTATTTCCAATTGTTTTATAAATTTAAACTAGTATAACTTGTAAATAAATACTCGCATTTGATAAAAGAAGACGTATATTAATATGTAGAGATCAAATTAATAATTAACTAATCACGTATTTAAAAATAAACCAATTGAATCAATTTATTCTGGTAGACATATATTGTTCATTTTAATATTCTGTAAATGTGATTCATGTAGGCCTACTCTTATTTAAGTCTTACAATCTATTTTATTAAAGTGTAATAATTAATTATCAGTAAACTAACCTTAAATTGATTTTTCTCCGAAAAACATTTATAAGGGTGTTTTGTTATCAGGTAAATAAATCAGCACACAGCCATTTTGAACAATTTTGGTAAAGACGTTTTCAAACAATATATAATTTTCAAAAAACAATCTTTAATAAAATGCCTTTACAATTTTTATTTCCAAAAACAAGTATACAAGTATGTAAAATACTCTCCAGATTTACATTTTAATAAAAATGATTAGAGAAGTTTAAAAAAAATTGGAATCTCCAAAATTAGTCTTCAGTAACTTACCCTTGATCATTCTAGAAATAGAGTTGTTAAAATCACGATTTTGCCTTGAGGTATGACCATCGATCTTCTCAATATCCAGTTTGAATCAAATCCATCAAACCATTTCGGCTGATATTCAAGCTAATAAAGGGAGAGACAGAAATGTAAAACCATCTATTTTTTTATTTTGGGGGACACATAAAACATCTAGATTCATCATCTTGAGGTAAAAATCCATAAATAATACAAATATATCACATTTTCTCTATATGATAAACAAAATATACGTCAATTCTTATACTTGATTTTATAAGCATTTGGCCTGATGAAGTAATTAAAATAACAAGTGGTTTATCTAGTTTTATTTATTCTTCTTAATGCACGATTATGTAATGCCATTAATTTATCTCTGCCACGTTTTAAATTTAATCAAGTAAAAAATTATAAAGTAATGGTAATAATAATAATCATCAGAAGTTATCATATAATTATAACGAGACAAAGGGATGTTATAGATTATTCTACTATCATAATTAACTATCTACCAAACATCTAAGGGCGGTACAAAAACGCAGACTATTAATATTATAAAGCTTAACAGATTTTACGTAGTGATGAGTCTTCATGATATCCCTGTGATGTTACAAAGAAGTAAGGAATGCGGGCTCATTTCACTGTCAGAGGAACTTTATAGAGTGCTGTAGTGATGAGTTTTCACTATCTGGTTTATAATCAGCCACAACTTTTGACTAAAGTCATTTTGCTGTTCCTGCTATTATATTATCTACGTTTATCTGATGTCATTTATCATGTTCTGGCATGTATTATTATTTTATATTAATGTTATTTAATATCTATTTTTAGCACCACGTCTTACTACCCGTTCGGGTTATACGCTTTAAGTACTAATTACTCTAATGGATTAGGAATTGGGAAGGTTGAATTAGAGGAAGTGAACCCACATTTGCGTGGATGGAGAGTGGAAAATCATTTATGAAAAAACCCCTTCAGTTCACCCGACCGAGATTCGAACCTTAATCTCCCCGTCCTCAGCAGTCTAGCTCAACACGACAAGCGCGTTAACCAACTACGCCACCGAGGCGGATGTTATTTAATAACTAGGCTCTACATAAAAAAATTAAAATTTCATATTATACTAAATAAATAGCCTCTACATAAAATAGTTACATTTCATTTTATACTAATGATAGTAGAGAAAGCAAGATAAGGACAGTATGGGTATGTAATGAGGATGAAGAAGGATAGGATGCCAAAGATGATGTTATAAATGAGGTATGTAGGAAAAATACCGCAAGAAAGGTCAAGAAAGAGATGGGAGGAGCAGATAACAGAAGGTGTTGAAGTGAGAGGATAATAATGGAAGAAATTAAAGGAGGAAGAGTGGTGAAAGCATAGAGGAAGATGGATGCATTTTACTAAACTGACCCGGACACAGGCTAGAAACAGGCGATAATGATAATGATTACACTAACATATTATTTTTTTAATATTCTGAATTTTGACAAAGAGATTAAGAAACCAAATAAAACTATTTACAGAATTATTATAGTTTGCTGTGTTACAATATTATTTGAACGGCATCAAACATTTATTGGTGGTTTAATACAAGTAAATTAAATAGGCCTACTATATTATAGTTAATGCAAATATTTATTTAGTAGAAATATAATTTAAAAAGAAACAAGAACAGATTTGATCAAACTTAAATGAAAGTAATATATATATATATATATAGCTTGAAACTCTTACATTAAAATTACAAAGAATAAAATGTATTCCTATGAAAAAATAGATATTAATCTGTTTTATGGGTTAATAAGTGAGGTTATATTTGTAAAATTGCTGTGAAGACCTTTTTCTAAATTGGGTACTGTTATTGATGGTTCGAAATTATTGAAAATTATTTAACAACAAAACAATGCGCATAACCCGAACGAGTAGTATTTTATTTATTTATTTATTTTAGGTATTTAAGTGACTTTATAAGCCGACTGATTACATCAGCACAAGATAGTTTCTACAACCGAACGAGAAAGGGCCTACTATTTTTTCCGGTAAATATGTTTTCACATTCCTTCCAGGGTTATTTTACATTCCAAAATCCAAATGGGACCAACGGATTCCGAAGGAAGTTGTATTATGGATTTGTACGTTAAAGAAAATCCGTTGACCCCCGACTGGGTTTGAACCCATGATCAGCGGGTGAGAAGAGCACTTTACTCCAAGACCACCGAGGTCGACTGATTAATTATAGTATGACGTAATGGTAAGACAAAAATAAAGTTTTTCTTGCCATATTTTTTAAATGGTTTTAAATTAAACACGACCTGTTTGTGTAAAACTATCAGCCAAATTAGAGAAAATGTATCAAGATTTTGCATCATGATTTTAGAGTAGTTATTACACACAGCAAATATCAGTAATTAAATGTTAGTATCAGGGTTTATTCGTAATTAGAAAACCAGGATAGCTATGAAAAGATATAGTTTTTGTGTCAGGGAAAATTACGAGAACTTTAAAAAATAAAAACTTTAATATTAAGTAGTTTGGGACATGGAACTGCAAGCTTTAAATAGTGGGCCTTTCTTAGAAGAAAATGGCCACTGAAAAAATTAGTACGTTGATTCAAACACATGTCCTATCACCTTCCTACCTTTTATTTCTCCCTTTTAACAACTGAAAATATGTCACCATCGAGATCTAAACAATATTCTAAACACAAATGAAAATTTTAACTTTACTCTTCTCTTGATTACTCTCTTAAGTGTCTGAAAAAATGGGAGCTTTTTCAAATCCGAAAAAAAAATGTTTGTGGTCTAATTCATCCTTCCTATCTTGTTTTTAATCCACATTATGCCAAAGGCATAAAAAGTACCGTTAGTAGAAAATAAATCTTCATCAATCTTCAAGGGTCATCCAAGGCTTAGTATTTTCTCAAGACATGACCCCTAGACCACCTTTCCAGTGTAGTCTTCTTCTCCTACCCCCCCCCCCTCTTTTCCAGTTTCCAAAGAGCTTCTGGAGTCCCTGGATAGTAAACCATCAAGGATCCTTATACAACACGCTACCCGAAACGGTGGACACGCGGTATAAACGTCAGGATCATCTCTGCTGATTTACCAGCGACTGAAAGACAGGAGCCCGAACCCCGGATGGTTTAACAGTATGTGTTTTATTCCTAAATGGTTTTCCAGTCTCACTCCTCATGGATTTGTTTCATCTCGTTTCTAATTTCCTCATCCTTAACTCCATTCAAGTAATTGAAGTGCTTATAACCCAGAAGGGTATTCAGACAAGGTAAAAAACTAAATATCAATAAGGTGATAATGATAGTAAAACCTGGTTATAAACAATCCTTGTTTGGAAATCAATCAATTAGAATGAATTAACTAATTATAAAAAAATAGTTCATAAACTTGTGTAATGTTTAGCAAACAATGAGATACACAAAAAAGATAATACAGTAGGTTACAATGAGAATCATAAATATAATTGAACAATATTAAAGAGCCATTGCTAAATACAATATATTTTGTAATATGTTAAAAGCAACCAGATGAAATAATTGGGCTCATAAATTTTATTTTGATTTGATAGTGAACGATAATGCTTTGATAACACAACCCATTTCTCTTCATAACCAGATCTGAAGTTGTTGATAACACATGCAAACTAGTCGTCTACAAATACCAACTGCCTCAGACTTATAACCAAAGAGAAATAGTACTAAGATTAGAAATAACCAATTTTCAATTAAATTATATTCACATTTATTAATTATAATCTTTCTGACATTCATTCAATTTCCTTAACTTTGCCCCTCTACATTTGACACTGGTTTCTTATAAAAATCTTCATATGGTTTTTAATATCAATAATATCAAATAGTATTCAAATAAACGTTTAGCATCATATACACAAATAAATATAACGTCTATATTAGAAGAATTTACAACAAATTAAAGTATCCTTCACATAGAATAAATATAAAATCACCCACTCCGTTGGCCACGTGCTCTAACGTGCTAATCTCGTGTTGGACTAGACTTTTGATGACGAGGAGATCAGAGCTCGATCCCGGTCGGGTGCATTGAGGTTTTTATTTTCCTAAACGATTTTCCACTTTCCATTCACGCAAATGCGGGTGAATTTCCTCTGAATTAATCCTTACTATTCCCTAACCCATTAGTATAATTAGTACATAGGCGTATAACCCGAATGGGTAGTAAGACGTTATGCTTAAAACTTATATATGTATATATATAAACAAACTTATTATATTAATTAATTAATCGTGTTGCTTTTAATCTGTTGTATTATGTTGTATCAAGGACTCCTTAATATTGTCTAATTATGACTGTAATGTTGTATACATCTTTTTTTGGTAAACATTATACAATTTTACTAATTTTTTCATAATTAATTAATTTATTCTAATTGATTGATTTCCAAACAATATGTTAATCTATCCTTACTAAATTTAGAATGTGTTTCAAAAATTAAACTGTTATTCTGAAATGTATAAAATAAATCGAAACTAAATTGTGATATCTGCACATTTTGTTCAAGAAAGTCGACATGGATCGGTCTTGCCCCGAGCGGGTACGTCCGGATGAGTGACGGCATTAATGTAGCTTTGGGGAAATCCAATAGCCGTGGAACGGCGGCGTTGCACTGAGCTACGTCTCTCTTTATTTCCACTGCTACAAACTGGCGAAGAGGGGTTTTGGAGGGAGGGATAGACGCTGGAAATGTCTTCATTCGAACAAGGCAGTTATGTTAAACCCGGACTTGACAAAAAGGATTTACCTTCACTTTTCTAACCACATTTTTCAACCAATTTGGGGGCAATTTTTTTTTTCTTAAAGATATGTATCAGTGAAGCTAATATTAGAATAAATTGATCATTTAAATCAATTAGGACAAAGTTAATGATGATTGGTGGATAAAGAACGCTCTGTATTAAATTAGTAACTAAACTTTAATATATGGAACCCTATACCCACGGGGCTTTATAGGTGAACCACATGTTAATACTCGTATGGGATAGTCATATATATTCACGCAATTGTGGTAGATATCAGAGAAGCGTAGGATTTATATGAAATGTATCGGCATTCTCATAGAGGTAGAGTAGGGAAAACATTAGAGGGAAAACTACCCACAAGACTGCCAGCTAAGATTTGAATGATGACCTCCCTATCGCCGGGGAAACAATATCAGACGAAATTGATGTATTTTTCTACGTGCCCACCAATGCGATATTATGGGAACCTAATTGTTTTGTTATTATTTGGGGTAAAGGACTTAAGTGTAAAAATACAGAGATGTAATTTTCTTCATGTTTAAAAACAAGTAAAATAAAAAATAAAAATAGAAAGAATAAACAGGTAAGAATAAAATGATTAATTAAAGTATCACTACTAGATTCAGAGACACGTTTTGCCTGTCGTCATAAATTTAAAAGGAAGAAATAATTGAAGCTTGATTTAATATAGTTATAAAGTTTAAAAAGTTTAAAACATGTATCACTTTAAAAATGTTATTTCTTGAAATAAAAGTTGTATAAAGAAGTTTAAAAACAAAATAAAGTAATGATGTCCATGTTTTTCACTTAGTATTGCTAGTGATAGAGATGATGAGGTTCATATTATGTCTTCTGGGTACACTCGGTGTATTTTAAACTGAGTGTTTTATCGATTGAAAAATTTCTAGACCGTTTAAATTATACTGAAGTTGAGGCCACTATCAAGGTTTTTATAACCATATATTTTATTGCAAAACATGATAAACCATATTCTGATTATGCTGAACTGTTGCAGTTGCAACAATTAAATGGTGTAGTAATCTCACCTGGTCCGTGATCGAGATTTAGCGCTACAAACATAATTGACTACGTTGCGCGAGAAATGAAGTTTTGAGTCTGCCAACACATAATTGAAATAAATGGAAAAGTATTTGTGATAATAAAAAAAATATAGAATTGTCAGTACCAAAACTACTTTGATAGTGTATTTAAAATATAAAACAGATAAGTCAATTGATCCACATTTCATTTTTTTAGATTTGATCGAATTGGCTGATCAAAGAGCGAAAAGGATTACCGATAACTTACTAAAATGCCTCAGCACATATGTATTCAATCGTACATATTATCAAAACCATATATTTTCTTTTATATGACGTAATGGTACTAGCTAGTATCATGTTGGGGAAAAATCAGATGTTGTACAACGGCTGCAACAAATGTACCCTTCTATTATCGTGTGTCATTGGCTTAGTCGACAATTCTATTAGTCATCAATTAGAATTGTCAGTTCTAAACGCAATTTCTAAAGTGCATGATGTTGATAATTTCCGTACATTTATGAATAAACTGTACGTACTATATAGCCAATTTTCCAAAAAACCAAAATGAAATTGAAAAGTGTGGGTCGTTGCTAAAAGAAGAAATCAAGAAAATTGGTCGTGCACTGGGAATTAAGTGGGTTTCAAGTTCTTTTGGAACCGTCTCTGTAATTTGGAAAAGCTATAGATCTCCGCGTTGTCACTTTGAGTCTGCAAGTAATGCTACAAGCCACTCGCAATCGGACCAAGACAAATTCAAGGGGATTTACAAACGTCTTTCATCGAAACCATTTGTAATGGACCTGGCACTCATTCATGATGTTTTATTCGAACTCTCACTTCTTTCCGAGTACCTCCAGAGACTAGATATGGCACTTGCTCATGCTGATAAGCTAGTTCGTCGCACCATACGATTTCTAAACTCAATGAAGGAAAGTAAAGGTAATCATATGTTGGAAGCAGAAAATTCAGTAAAGTAAATGGAATTTTGCTCTGTAAAACTGACTAATAACAACAAGATTGTTTCTGTTAATCACTCTTAGAATTTAACAAGCATCGTAAACAATTTAAAATTCCGCTTCTTTTCAGCAACCTCTTCACACGAGTCAATTTGATCACAACCAGGCTCTACAATCATAATTCCCAGTAAGGTTGACATAATTTCAGAGCTTTCTGTTCTTTAAACTAGAGAATGGCTAACAGAAATACACTCAGGTTATGGAGAAACTGAAATAGAGTATCTTTAAAGCTGCTTCAGATTGGTATTTTCGAGGACACTCATGGTCTACAGAGACTTCCACGGATAATGGCGGACAAGGTATTCCTTCTAATTTGATTCCTCTTATTAATTGTTTGAAAGTTATATCTTGCGGTTCTTTCGATTGTGAAAGAGGCTATAGCTCTATGATACCTTATAATTACGGATACTATATCAAGATTACTAATTATCCATTCGTTAAATCTTATGTTCATCAAACTTCACGAACCGCCGATTAAACAGTGGAAACCAGACAATTATGGTTTGCAAGTGGCTGAGGAATCATCACTCAGCAACTGATACCCAGATAAAAGCAGTCAAGGTCACAGAACTTCCAGTGGATCAACTTTGGAAATTACTTTAAGGAGATAAACTAAACATTGCTTCGCCAACGGACTAATTACCTCCATGCAGTTATGTAAGTCATAGCTCATAAGTGACATTTTTATTATTCTTAAACGCAATATTCAACTGTTATTATTATTATCATTAGCACCGCGTCTTAATACCCGTTCAGGCTATACGCACTTACACTAGTGTGTAATTGTAGGGTGATTGTGAAATGAAATTGAGGACCTACAGTTTAACGTGGAATCCGAACCACGGTGGAGGCCTGGCAATTCCCCCACATTCACAAGTTGTAAATAATACACGTCTTCCCTGAAGTAAAGGAAGGGTTTGGTAATCAAATAAATATGTGCCGGGACCAAGGATTGAACCCTGGACCTCCAACACAGAAGTCTGACACCTTACCCCTAGACCACCAGGTCACCGAATACTTAGCTGTATTAGTTCTTAGTTTCTTCTTACTGATTGCAGCAACCCTTGGCTTCTTCAACTATTCATGACATGTTTTACAGTAAGATTAGCCAATGTATACAATTTGTAATGTATGCATTACAATTTACGACCACGGACCACCCATTCCAGTTCTGATACAGATGTCTGAGACAATAGGCCTATAATGCCACTTTCTACTATTGTACATACTTTTACATTTTGAAGTTATTTCCATTGTATTTGGAATTTGGATGCGTAAAAATTATGCCTATTATATACACGTGTATTCAAAAATCGTTGGTCTTACATGTTGCGTACCAGCACTTTTATTTTAACAATATACCACCGGCCTCTAGCTAAGTTCTACATCACCATGGTGCCAACTATATAGTTTTAAGTTAATTAACATTCACATGGTGTCAGCTATATAGTTTAAGTTTGGGTCCACATGCACATTGTGTCAAATATATAGTCTTAAGTTAATTAACATACACATGGTGCCAATAAAATAGTTTTAAGCTAGGGTATATATGCACATATTACCAACTATATATTTTAGGTTAGGATCAACATGCACATAGTGACCAATATTTAGTTTTAAGTTTGTCGACAATCGCATTGTACAAACTATATGGTCTTAAGTTAGGGTCTGCATCCACATGGTGCCAACTATGTAGTCCTACGTTACGGTCAAAATGCACATGGTGCCAACTATATAGTCCTACGTTACGGTCAAAATGGACATGGTGCCAACTATGTAGTCCTACGTTACGGTCAAAATGCACATGGTGCCAACTATATAGTCCTACGTTACGGCCAAAATGGACATGGTGCCAACTATGTAGTCCTACGCTACGGTCAAAATGCACATGGTTCCAACTATATGGTCCTACGTTACGGCCAAAATGGACATGGTGACAACTCTAAAGTCATAAGCTAATCTTAATGCATATTGTGCCAACTATATAGTCCTAAATGAGGGTAAACAAGCACATGGTGCCAACTATATATTCCTAAGCCAGGGTCTACATGCACATTGTGTCAACTATAAAATCGTAAGCTAATCTGCATGGATATGGTGGCAAAATATATTGTCTTAAGTTAATGTCTACTTGTACATGGTGCCAACAATGTAATCTTAAGCCAGGGTCTACATGCACATGGTGCGAGCTTTATAATGCTAATTTAGGGTCTACATGAGCATCATGCCGATTTTATAGTCTTTAGTTAAGGTTGACGTGCACATGGTGTCAAATATGTTGTTTAAAGATGTGCTCACTAATGGACACTACAAGATTGCAATGCATTCATAGACATTATCTTGATTTTAAGGTAACCAAGTGAAACCTGACTGTAAATTTAGGGTAGCAAAATGGACCTTGACTAGATTATAAGTTAGCATAGTGAACCTTGACTAGATTATGTGTTAGCATAATGGACCTTGACTAGATTTAAGTAGCCAAAGGGACCTTGACTAGATTTAAGGTAGCCAAAGGA
>CABFOW010000224.1:306658-353921 GCA_902141385.1 Timema californicum
CTTGACTAGATTTAAGGTAGCCAGAGGGACCTTGACTAGATTTAAGGTAGCCAGAGGGACCTTGACTAGATTTAAGGTAGCCAGAGGGACCTTGACTAGATTTAAGGTAGCCAGAGGGACCTTGACTAGATTTAAGGTAGCCAGAGGGACCTTGACTAGATTTAAGGTAGCCAGAGGGACCTTGACTAGATTTAAGGTAGCCAGAGGGACCTTGACTAGATTTAAGGTAGCCAGAGGGACCTTGACTAGATTTAAGGTAGCCAGAGGGACCTTGACTAGATTTAAGGTAGCCAGAGGGACCTTGACTAGATTTAAGGTAGCCAGAGGGACCTTGACTAGATTTAAGGTAGCCAGAGGGACCTTGACTAGATTTAAGGTAGCCAGAGGGACCTTGACTAGATTTAAGGTAGCCAGAGGGACCTTGACTAGATTTATGGTAGCCAGAGGGACCTTGACTAGATTTAAGGTAGCCAGAGGGACCTTGAATAAACTATAAGGTAGGGTAAACATACGCGTGGTGGAAACTATATTGTTTTGAGTTAGTCTACATCCACATGTTGCCAAATATATAGTCTTAGGTAAAGTTGACGTGCACCCTGTGCCAACCATATAGTTTTAATTTAGGGTCTACATGCACATTGCTCTACTTATATAGTTTTAAGTTAGTCAAAATGCGTATGGTGCCAACTATATATTATCAAACTAGGTTATAAATCCACATTGTGCCAACTATATAATTTTAAGTGCTACACACTCAATTCATATGCAACTCATTGTACACACATGTCTGCACATCGTTGCTTTCTTGGTGGAACGGCGAAACTTTGAACACAATATATTAGTAGTAAGTATTATTGTAGTTTTCCAGATGTGGGTTTATAGAAATTTTATATTACTTTTGGTTCAAACAAATTATATGTGCAGTTTGGACTAGGAGACTCTGAACATCCTCTGTATGTATGTATATATATATATATATGTGTGTGTGTGTGTGTGTGTGTGTGTGTGTGTGTGAGAGAGAGAGAGAGAGACCTAGTGGTCTAGGGGTAAGGTGTTGACATTCTGTGTTAGGGATCCAGGGTTCAAATCTCGGTCCCAGCACAGATTTATCTGATTACTAAACCCTTCCTTCACCTCTGGTAAAATGTGAGCTTTCACCTTTTTTAAATGTGTGAAATGCCAGGTCCCTACCGTGGGTCGTAATTATTATTATTATTATTATTATTATTATTATTATTATTATTATTAGCACCACGTCTTACTACCCGTTTGGGTTACACGCACTTACGCTAATGTGTAATGGTAGGGTGATTGTGAGATGATATGAAGGACCTACAGTTTAACGTGGAATCCGAACCACGGTGGAGGCCTGGCATTCCCCACATTCACAAGATGTCTTGTCAGAGGTGAAGGAAGGGTTTGGTAATCAGATAATGGTTCGTAATTCACGTTAACTGTAGGTCCCCTCTGCTTTCGACCATCTTCATTCTCGCGTATCATCATATCATCTGAGGACCTTTTTAACCCTGACTATACTAGCATGCTTTCTAATATTTAACCCGAGTCCAAAAGTTCAAGTGATTAAAGTGTTCTCAATCTGTTTATTACATTCATTTTTTCCTTATTTAACTAATCTGGTATTAGCTCCTATTATATAATACTAAGATTATCGCCTAATTTGATTCTCTTATTTAATGTTGTTGGCTTCTATCGGTACACCCCGGATATTTTATTTCCACGGTACCCTCCACCCCTGGTACTCCTAGTACTCACCGTTTCCAGTAAGCACCGGGCACTCTCCAGTAGTGGCGAGCGTTCCCTTATCCGCCACCTGGGGAAGCGTCCTACTAGAGATGGTGCTTCACCTATTTGCTAGAGAAACAACTGGAAAATAATCCCTATCTCTAATAACTATCCTATTCTATAAAGTTACAATATTGAAATTATTCCTTAATCAAACCTATTAATTAACTTATAAACAAACTAACCTAGTTAATTAGAACCCACTTGTACTACTACAACTCCAGTGTTGACAATTCCTCACTATATTAAATCTTATTCCTGTCTCCTATTATTAATTGTAAATCTGATGGTTCTTGTAGACCGCAGTGCAGCCAGACTTCCCGATGAAGAAGTTTCTTCAGCTGTCTTCTCTATCTTTACCATTGTTCCCAAGAGTATGGGGCCCATCTTGCGGGGTAGTGTTCATAATCTGTTTTTATCTTCCTCCATAGCTTTGAGCACCACTGATGTCTCCTCATTGATCCGTTCCCTTTCTTCAATCACCGCAGTGACTGGCAGCTCCGGCAACGGACCCAACCCTTCAACCCTCTTAGGCTATACTCATAACATTCCTACCTCCCTATGAATGACAATCCAATTATTTATTCGTGTGTCACATGTTTCTGCCTAACTCCCTTAATTTTCTTCATCCTCTTCCAAAAGCTTTGACTCAGTAGTTCTACTGCCACGCGTTTCACCCTCAGCCACAACTCCTCTTCTACAGAATCTGCCTTTATCATTTAATCTTCCTTACACTAGTTCACGTATGTACACCTCTTTTTCCATCAATGAAATCCTGTTTGCTAAAGTGTCCAATGATCGACACTGTTCCCGTTTATCCAGTTAAGCATTTTTTTTTTTGCTCCCACTTGGTTTTCTCTTTCTTCAGGCAATCTAGCATCACGTGTTCAGTGTGGCTACCTCTCCACAGTTACAATTCTGTGTAACCGTTAAACCCTGATCAAACAGGGATGTTTTGTATGGGGTTTACCAATTATAAAACGAACAAGAACTTTAGATGGAGTGAGATGTTTTAGGGCAAGTCTCTCGGTTATATTCGGAAGCAGTGAAAGGGTCCACCTTCTGGGAGTTCTCAATTCCCTTCTTGATGCCACTCCTACTCAAGGTCTTTGTATATCCCCACCGAAAGGGGTTACTCCTGCCTTCGTTAGTTTTAAAACCATTTCTAAGGCCCCTCCCTTAAGCCAGTAATAGTCTGCTCTCTTCCTGACCTGCAGGTCAAGAGGTCTTATTCCCAATACCACTGTCAGCGTATCCTTGGCCACAGTCTGGTGCGCATCCGGCAGTCTCATTAGTACACCCCTCTACAGGCTCAGCAGTTTTCTCACTGGCCAGAAGTATGCAGGCTCCGTAACCTACTATCGCTACGAGTAGGCCTAAGGCCTGATGGTATGTGATTATAACTTTCATTGGGAGATGAAACCTACAAAGTACAATGCTTATGATCTTTTGCATCACCGTGAGGGCCTAAGTGAACACCTGTTCAATGTGAACCTGGATATTCCTCTTCTCATCAAGGTTTATACTATCTAAATATATGGTCGTCATGACTCTCTTCAAAATATTATTCTCAACCCTGATGCAGGGATCTCTTCTTAGCATCCCCTTGAAGACCATATAATTGGTCTTATTTGGAGCCATATTCAGCTTGACTCTTGGACACCAATCATTAAACCCACCAAGGATCCTATTACACCTAGATTCAATTTCTCTGCATTATTTACCATTTACGACAGTCAGCATATTATTCGGAAATGAGGTGACCTGTTGTCTAGGGGTAAGGTGTCAGATTTCTGTGCTGGTGGCCAGGGTTCAATCCTCGGTCCCAGGACAGATTTATCTGATTACCAAACCCTTCCTTCACCTCTTACAATACATCTTGTGAATTTGGGGAATGCCAGGCCTCCACCATGGTTGGGATCCCACGTTAAACTGTAGGTCCTCCATTTCATTTCACAATCACCCTACCATTACACATTAGCGTAAGTGCGTATAACCCAAACGGGTAGTAAGACTAGGTGCTAATAATAATAATAATAATAATAATAATAATAATAATAATAATAATTCGGAAATGTCACTACACCCACTGTCTCCGGATAAGCCTCTAGCATCGATATCCCCGGCTTTAGCCCCACATTCCAGAAGAGTGGGCCACAGAAAGATCCCTATGGACACCCCTTGATGACTTTCTTTTCTATCTTCATACAAATGCTTCTCAACGTCACATAGCAGTCCATACAATAAGCCCGAAAACTTTTATATAGATATTCAGGGCACCGTATTTTCCTGAGCCGATCAAACAAGGCATGCCACCACAAATTATCAAAAGCTCCTGATATGTCGATAAAAATTCCTACTGGGTGCTTCATATCGGATTTATATAGCAACACCATTGCCCTGACAATCACATCTTCTGATTATTTCCCCTTTCAAAACCCATACTGTTGGGGATGTATTCCTATCAGCTCTCTATGCCTGAGTAATATTTCATATCGTAATTTTTCCTGTATCCTCCCAAGTACTTTTAGCAGGCCTATCGTTCTATAAGACTTCGGGACTTTAGGGTATTTTTCATCTCCTTTGCTTAAGATGACAATCTCCCCCTGCTTCTATATAGTTGGTATCCTATCCTGTAGCAGACATTCGTTCATCAACTGGGCTAAACACGGTGCTATCAATTTTACCCCAGCCTTAAGTACTTCTACTGAAATCACATCTGGCCCTGGTGCTTTATTGTTCTTAAGATTATTGATTACCGTCTTGATCTCACTCACCGTGACAAACGATACTGCCATCGCTCCCCTGTATTCTTTTTCCATAAGTCTACCAACTCCCGATGGTTCTCAGATTCTCCTTCCTCTGTGTCGTCAGGAGGTAATGTGCTCATGAGGAGACGAGGCGAGTCTTCCCGTCCAGTTGTTATCAACCCGTCATCCTTATGTATAGTATATATAGTTGCTGGGGGTTTGATCTTCCCTGTTGGGATTTTAAACCGAGTGCCCAAGGGGTTTGTCTCTAGCTCTTCTTTCGCAAACCACTCCCAAATACTTCCTTTAACTTCTTTTAATGTTGACTCAAGTTTCTATTTTTTCTCTCTATAGATATCCAACAAAACACTTCTTCCACTCCCAAATACTTCCTTTAACTTCTTTTAATGTTGACTCAAGTTTCTCTTTTTTCTCTCTATAGATATCCAACAAAACACTTCTTCCTTGAGGATCCCTACACCTCTGATACCATTTCCCAACCTGGTGGGCATCTCCACGTAATCTCTGTAGCCGATAGTTCCATGGCTTGTTTGGCACTATTACCACTTATCTCCTCAAAGGTAGTGCACTATGCATAGCTTCTTGAATGCTCCTTGTCAGCTGTTTGGCAATACCATTTACGTTGTCACCTGCCACCAACTCCTGCGGTAGTACTAACATTTCTCTAAATTTGTCCCAGTTGGCTCGTTTCGTATCATAGCTAGTGTTCAACCAGTAATTTACTTAAGGTGCTTCCTCTCCACTGATCTTAAACCCGACGAGATTATGATCATAAGGAGTTACCTGATATTCCACTTTCCAGTGTATAACCAATCTTAAGTCATTTACAATATGCCACAACTATATTTGCGAATACACCCGCCCTTCTTACATAAGTTTGAGGATTATCCGGCTTATTTACCACCTCTAGCTGTAGTGCCATAACTGCTTCCTCCTTCCTCCAACACCTTCCCTCTTGTATATGGTTTCCTGCCTGGATACCTAAGATCTTGCTGGATGGCCTTATGCATAAACCATAACTGCGAGTTTTCATTTACATCGGTTACTTTTATTAGTGGTTATTGTTCAAACGTTCGGGTTATCTCCCCCAGATAAGCCAAATATGGATCTATTTGCTCCCGGTATTGGAAATACATACTAACCAATATGTACCTCCCCCCTGAGTGGCAGGTTTTACACAGGCTATTTTCTCACTACAAAACTGAGATATATTCGTACCTGCTATTTTCTTGTTGCTGATTACTATCGCACTCATTGAAACACCCCCATCACCAAAATTCGTGTTGTTACCGGCATATACGTGATTCTACCTTTATATGTGTACGGCTCTTGAAATAACAGTATGTCCAATTTTAGCTCTTCATCCATGATTATCTTCTCCTGTAGCACTAACGCACTCCTCATTGCGTTTGATGGGCGTATTCTTATTTTGGGTTCTGTCTTCTGGATACTTACATTTACCATTTACGGATGGTATGTATGTGCGTAGCACTGGGGCCATGGTAAGTGGGGGTTGAATTACACTCTCCCATGTGCCTTTATTAACGAGTCATTCAACATCCCTTCATCCAGTTTTTCTTGCCTTTTCTCCGCTACTTTTGCTATCAATGCTTTTAACTCTACATATTCCGTGGGCAGGTTTAACTACTTCAACTGTATTCTGTCCTGAAATTATGTGGTGGGAAAGGTTACCTTACATCCCTTTTCACAGCCAGTTCTTATTAGCTGTCGTAATGCCAATTATAGTACATGTTGTTTTTCAAGTCTTGATAGTTTTAACGTTTCTTCAAAATTATTATATATGTTTATCTGGGGATAGTGGAATTTGCCTTAATGGTGTCCCCACCTAAGAAATGAATTCCTCCATATGATAGGAGTAGAGGTAAGATAAGGGTGTATGGCCAGATATAGAGCATTAGCCCCATCCCATATATATATATATATATATATATATGCTAATAAATACATCCAATATAATCTCAACGGGTATGGAGAAAACATATTTTTTAGCATTTCTCACAAGTAATTTAAACCAGATCCCAACCACAACTGAAAACTATTTCCCAAATGTCAGTAGTGTGGTGTAAAACCTGTCTGAAAAATAAATGTAATTAATAAACATTTATGGAACTATGCATTTTAGGGTTTCTATGAAAATCAGGGTAGACATTCATGGCCACCAACTTCACAAAAGTCAATATATCTAATGAACTTTTAGTGGAATTTAGTTACTTTCTCATTTAATTGGTTAGCACTTTTAGTAAAAAAATTCCTCAGCTTTGGCATAACCACTTTACTTACATCTTACTAACGAAGCACATAAAAGTAAAATTATATCGCTTAAAAATAGGAAAATACCCGCAAAGTGTTAATATAGTTTTTGGTAGTTTTTTCGAAAATTGTAAAAGCCATAAGGTTGCCGAAAGTTTTCCTGTAAAGTTCCCATTTTCTTACATACCTTCAATTTATTTATTTTTTAGATTTTTATAGCTGGCATTATCGTTGGGGGGGTGGAGGAGCTTTGAAAGGAAATGTGGTTTTTAGATATCCTTGTTTAAAAAATGTTTAAAATGAAAGCATATTCTTCACCACTTCCGTTAGGTAAGCGTTTTCGTATGACAGCCACACACCCCTAGCCCCCCACTTGATGGAAAATTAATTTTAACATATGTTTATAATTTTATTTTCAGACTTTCTGCGGGGATAGCTATACCGATTTTATACAAAATCTGAGCTCTATAGCTTAACTATTCCAGGCCTGTTGCAGATGACATTGCAATGTTGTGGCAATTTTTTTTATAAATATAGCAACAATCTCTTATAAAATTGGATTTTGATGTCTATACACTCGTATGAAACTGTTTCTTCCATAATATACCCGAAGGCTAGGCTAAATTACTTTTGGCAAAGAATTCCCTCCTCCCCTCCCCTTCCCCCTACCCGCTTTCCCGATTGGTCTATACGCATAGTAACTATTTAAGATAATGTGTTAGGGATGAGGAAGGTTGAATTTAGAGGAAGCACACCCGCATTTGCATGGAGTTAGAGTGTAAATATTTAGGAAATAATGTTCAGTCCACCCGACATAGATCGGATTATGATCTCCCTGTCTTCGAGGCCATTCTAACATTATAATAACGTCTTAAATCATGCTGCAACCGAATTTTTTAGGTGAACTTAAATACTTATTTTTTTGCATTCAAAATTTATTTTAAGCTAACGAATTTGGGTCAAATGGTTTTAGGAGAGCTCAACAATATCAATTTTCTGTATAAGTTTAGGCCAAAGTAATTTATACCAAATGGTGCGTCCGCCTGGAAAGTATATAACTGAGTGTAAGCGTTGTAGCATTGAAACTCATTAAAATACATATATATTCACCTGTAAAAAAATTGATTAAGTGAGAAGAGTTATAAAACAACACTTTGAAGTACGATATAATATGGTGTGCTGGGTTGGAAAAAGGGAAGGGCAGGAGTAGAGGTATGTTGTTGGGTGTTGGGAGATATTTTGTAATTGAAACATTAAATAACCTTATAAATCTCGTTCAGTAAAAATTTTCTTAGCATCAAACATTTTTTTCGGAAAAAGATAAACGTAGAATAATTTTATTTAAATGTGTATAGGTGTATTAGGTTTTAAATGTAAATTTTAACATGAAAATAGACGCTTAATACTGAATTAAAATATGACAACTAAACATTTTATACGTCAGTATACATTTGCCCAATTGGAACCTCGTGGGAAAAATATCCAGAATGATTTATTTAAATATAATTGGCCCTTATATTTTCACACCAATCTATAACAAGCAACTTGAACATTATTTTGAACGAAAATTCTTTAATCTCGCAGTAACTACGAAGATTACAGTGAGCAGGATATTCAGTGAATCTAGAACCGTGTTTAGAGTATTGACCAGAAAAAATAATGGGAAGAGATAATTTATAAGACCTAGACTCATTTGGGAGGATAACATTAGAATGAGTGTGATCTGGTGGTCTAGTGGTCAGGTGTCGGACTTTTGTGCTAGGGATCCGGGGTTCAATCCTCGGTCGTGGCACAAATGTATCTGATTACCATACCCTTTCTTCAGCCCTGACAAGACGTATATTAGTCACAACTTTTGAATGTGTGGAATGCTAGGCTTCCACTGTGGTTCGGATTCCATGTTAAACTGTAGGTCCTCCATTTCATCTCACTATCACCCTACCATTACACATTAGCTCAAGTGCGTACAGCCCAAACGGGTAGTAATATACAGTGCTAATAATGAACCAGGAAAATAGTGTGTAATGAGGTAGACTGGATAGAACTATCTCAAGATAGGGATAGGTGGCGTACTTTCGTAATTGCGGTAGTGAACTTTCTAGCTCCCTGTGAAAAAGGGGGAGTATGAATAATACCATTTTAAAGAATACTCTAAGTAAAACCCTATGGTTTTTGATAACCTCATGTACGTAATCTCTATCTTAACTTACTTTAGTAAATATAAAGTTAATTTATTTTAATTTTAATAAAGGAAATATGTTATAAAAGAGCCTTACTAGTGAAACGACAACATTTAATGAACAATCCCCGTTTCCCGCCAATTTCACGTGCACTTGGTTTATTAAATATTTTAGTGTCGACACAAAGTGTCTAAAACACGTGTTAGCTGGTTCCCAGCAAATATCCGACCAATTAGCGGCTATATTTCAATTAAAGCCGACTGCGGTGAATGTTCTCAAATCCTGCTAATTATACAGAAAAGGTGTAGCATCACTCCTTCGTTAGTGTAAGAGAGATAATCGTATCTCCACCGTTTCATCGTTGCTCGCAATAATATGATACGATTTTGAAATGTTTCATAAATTTACATTTGATTATATCATATCAGCTATATTTTGTTTGTCTTCCTTTTAATATTATGCTTAAATTAAATGATATATACTTTTAAACAGTCTTGAAGGGAGCAATTAAAAAAAAGTGCGAAACAAATAGCTTGAATATATAATTTATAAGCCTAAGTTAAATGTTGTGAGATATATACTTTTAAACAGTCTTGGTGGGAGCAATTAAAAAAAAGTGCGAAACAAATAGCTTGAATATATAATTTATAAGCCTAAGTTAAATGTTGTGAAACTTATTTTTTCAGTTTTTAACAAATTACATATATTATTTTTTTAATGAAATTTTTAAATGAAAAAAGTTGAGATAGTGAGGTTTCCTACGTATATCACAGTGGTTAAAAACAACTTAATCAAATGGCTAAGTATAAGATGAGTAGCTTAAATATTAAGCTCCGACGTTAGTGGGAAAATAAGTTAGGGAAACCTTAGTAAAACTCCTCTGTGAAGTCTACTGCCAGTACAACCGTTTGGGACTAACTCCGACCTCTCTGTCAGCTGTGACCAAAATTAAAGCGAATCGAGCACACTAAACTTCTCAACCACCGCTAAGGGGTATTTATTTGATCTTGATATCAATATTAAACAGAAATATAGTCATACATAGACAGACATTGTCATCATAGAATTATTTTCATGATTTATATATATATATTACTGAAAAACATAAATTGTAATCCACACTACGATATTAATTACAAGAGCTATATTACTTGTAAATTAAATTTTAACTTCAAAGAGGTTTAACAATTTTGTATGAAACTTTCATGATAAAACGCCTAATTGATTACTAAGTTTTGTACTAGCTTGATAAAAATATACCATACTTTTTTACTTTCTCGCTATTTACAAGTAGAAAAGTATTGTGATCGTCAAAAATATTGAACTCGAGTCTTTGGTGAATTTCGACGTTTCATGACCAACATAATCCAAAAAAGTTGTTTTAGAATTACCGTCTGTCTGTACTTCGGAATAGAGCTTAAACTATTTACGGATTGGGCTAAAACTTAGATTTTAGGATTTTCATAGGGTTGCCCCGAAAGCTTTTTAGAATTGGATATCCAACCCTAAAATTAAGGTTAGTTTCTTAAGGGCAAAAAGAGAAAAAATTGATTTTCTCAAAATCGGCTCTAAAGATTTAGATAAAAATTCGTATCTAGGCGTTGATAAGGATTATAAATAAAATTGCTATTTTCATTTTCCCATAAAATTTATTTTTAGGGTGCTTTACAGAAGTGGAAATTTCCGTATCTCCACAACTGTTTGAAATACTAAATAACTCATAATTTCCAAATTGTAGTACTATTAGAAATAAAAAACTTTTATATGAAATGCGTTGACCCTTGTGGATCATTATTCTTTTAAAAAAATTATAAAATTTATCACCGGTACTCAATGTTTCTCATAAGTACAGTAGCCCCATGGTTTCTTTAGTGCTGACTGACAGCTTTGAAAAGTTACCAGACCAAATTATGTATCCCTACGCCGAACCATATGATCTGCAATAACATGTGTTTAGCAGCTGTCACTTCTGACGGTCAAAATTTAGGTATATACCTAAATGTTGACTGATAGAAGTCAGCTGTGAGCTGTCAGTCAGCACCAAAGAAGCCATGGGGCCACTGTAGAGTGCAAATTATGTTTGGGTTTGCTAGTGTATATTATCTAGTTTCACTTATATTACGAGTTTTGAGTAAATATCTCTATTTTTAAACAATAGAGCAAGAAAGCCCGTGAGGAGCTCCATACCATTTTTTTGTCTAATTAAACAAATGAGCACTTTTATTATTTAAAAATATAATTTTAAAATTTAAAACCGAGTTTAAAAAAGTTGTACATAAGTATATTGCATTTTTTTCTTGGGTTTGCTAGTGTATCAACCCTTTTCTATAGAAAACGTGTAAGATAAAGAATAGATAAAGTAGATCACCAGGGATCTTTATTTGATCCACATTCAAATATGCAAAGCCCAAGTACCCGAACTTAGCTGTGTTAACTATCAGTAAACTAATGTATTCAAATATTCACGTTTAGTGAGTTAGGGGTTTGCTTAATGAGTGACATGAAGTTGACATGGGCCTATTATCAGTAATAATGATTGAACGTCAACAATATTATGTTTATTGATTGCTGATAATGTGAAATAGAAAATAATACAATATTTATCGGGAAGCGAATAAATGTACTTAAGTAATAAAAAGGTTACAGAGTACTAAACGCATTTATATAAATTAAAGAACATTTATAATAAGTTAACAGGACCATTTTCAAAAGTAAACAAAGTTAAATATTGCGAGCAATAAGCAAAACGAAATTAAAGCTGGAATACACCATATAGTCTAAACAACATGGCTGAGCCATTCAAAAGATAACTTTAAATATATTAAATTAATTTTGTTAAAATGTCTATACATATCATATCTCACAACTTATATATCAACTTGCATATTCTTGCTCATCACCATACACCTGGCTACAATATTTACAAGTCAAGTCATTATTCCCATCCCGTGAGGCGGGGATAGCCTACACACCGAAAATCTTAGTATCTTTCTAACTTATTTGCTTAGTTTATAATAAAATTTGAACATATTAAAATTATTTACTGAATTTTCCAGTCGCGTAGGAATTGAAAATATGATACTACCCCATATTAATTGCATCTAGACTCACTAAACCTAAGAATATAGCCAAACAAAATATAGTGCAAGATAGCGCACAAAGATTAAATTACATAATTTCACTTGCGAATACTACAACTAAACTTGAATTAAAAGTCATAAGACCAAAACATACCCATATCCAAAACAAATACAATTACAAAGGAAATCAAATTTAGTAAAAACATTAATAAATAAACAAGCCAAAGTATTATCCAATTTGATCCCTACTTAATTTAGGAAGAGTTTAATAGTTCCTCAGTTTTCAAATACAAAAAATTACATAAAAAATGTTTCAAGATAATGCACACTTACATGTTGATAGTTCCTAAATCCTAATTTCATCAAAGAGTAATCGTTCCGTTCTGGGTACCAGCTTATATTTCACTTAGAACAGTGGGGAAAAATGGTAGGGAAGTATTCTATGACAACTGAAGTCATCATTAGCTAATCAGAAACGGGCCTCGCATTGTCGCCTGCGCACAACGTCGAAAGAATGGCTTTGAGGGGGTAGGGAGAAACACGTGATAGCACTTGGCGCTTGTTTCACCAAGTTTTAGCGCATGCGCAGCGTCCTCAACTTGGGGATAAGCGAACGAGATCACATAGCATTCCGAGACACTTCTTCCTAGTTTTATCACCAATTTGAACAATGAACCGTGTTCTGTGTTGACGTGCGTGTAGGATACATACAGGGCGCTGATTTCCCAGTAAAATGGGGTAAGTGTATATAAACCTTTTTTAGGTGGTGGAGGTTGGCGGCAAAGATAGTTTGTAGCCACGGCCCATGTATATTATTTAGTTTCACATAGTTATGAGTTTCGAGTATATATCTCCATTATTAAACAATGGAGTTAAAAAGTCCTTGCGGAGTTCCATACCATTTATTTTATTGGTGGACACGTGGATTAAATAATCAATCTTGTTTGGTCTGTTTTGTCGTTGGTAAAAAGGATGGAGCTTGAATATCCACTGGGTGAAATTACTAGGTTTAACCTAAATGGTATCTCGCTCTCTTTCCACGAAAATACAATTATATTTCTGTTAAATCATATCATTCTCATCCCTATCACAGCTATGTAATTAAATGTGATCATCCCGCACAAATAATAATGTTTGGTACAAGTAGTTTTATTTTTTAAATTATGGTAATGCAACTATTTTAGCTAGTCACCAGTTTTTGAATTGTTCATGTAAACTTTCTTCATTATTTATTCCTATAAAATGTATCCAAGTAGTCACAAAGGTTTAAATCAGTTTAATACTACCCACTCCAGTTGTACGTGAACAAAGACGTCAATCTCGTCTTGTTTGGGTTTTTCCTAGTGGTGGTAAGGTTGGGGTTTGAAATGTAGCTGAGTGAAGTGAGATACGCCCCCCCCCCCTCCAACCCCCACCCCGCCTTATTGGTTCACAACTAGACCTTCCCGCAATTATAGGTTTACCTCCTCTAGCATCCTTACCCTATTAGTATAGCTATGCGTATAGAATAAATGGGTAGTAAGTTAATATGTGAAACAGGGGTGAATAATAAATACTTTATCTAAAACTATTCATATTAATTTCAACATTATGGTGAGATTAAGTATTCATGATGAGAAGTGCTTGACTTTTATTAACATAATATAAATTTATTTAATTAAATCTCGGTTAAATTTAGTTAAAACAAATTGTTAGAATTTCAACATAAAGATAGTAGGTAGATGCTTCTTTCAAAAAAATTGCAGCGGTATCAAAAGTTAAAAAATGCATTCCAAACTTGACATTTGTCAGAACGCAGTGATGTATCTTCATATTCCCAGTGAATTTAAGTAACTCCTACACTCATTTGATTTATAACAAACCCGTTCATCTAAAGATGTGTTTAATTTATTATTTAAGTTTTGTTGATATAAGTGGCAGTTGTATAAACACTAGACTCTTATCATAAACAGTAGAAGATTGAAGTATTTCTTTTACCTTCAAGAGACGAGCTTTCAGGTATCCATGTAGAATTATTTGGTTGGATTGAATAATAAGTAAGATATATGTAAGATAAAAACTACACTATTGGAAGTTTATACTATTACTGATTAGTGGTTTCCATAGCGATGGTGCTAAATGTAGCAACTAAAATATTATAATAACACTGGATTGAGTAAGTCAGTTTTTGCATTATTAACTCTACCAATAGAACCATTTATTTTCTCCAATAAACACACAATATTTTTAAACGTTTCTTAAGGTGTTAATTTAGGGAATGCGAGACAAGGTCACTGTTTTTGCAGTATTTTTAACAAAACTGTTTATTTTCTCAAAATAAAGTAAGCCATTTTTCTGGTAGAAATATAGAAATTAATTTTCTTCACATGGTGATATCAGCAAACTTTTGTTAAATAACTTATCATGAATATTGCGGCAATGGATTAGAATTTTTTTAAATGAACAAAAAAAAAGTTGTCATTAAGGCCCAGTACACTTATTATTATTATTATTATTATTATTATTATTATTATTATTATTATTATTATTAGCACCACGTCTTACTACTCGTTCATATTGTACGCTTTAACGCTAATGTGTGGTAGGGTGATTGTGAGATGAAATGGAGGACCTACAGTTTAACGTAGGATCCGAACCACTGTGGAGGCCGGGCATTCCAAACATTCACAAGTTGTGATTAATAAACGTCTTATCAGAGGTTAAGGAAGGGTTTGGCAATCAAATAAATCTGTGCCGGAACCTAGGATTGAACCCCGGACCCTCAACACAGAATTTTGACACCTTACCCCTAAACCACCCCCTACTGGACCGATATTGAAGAACTGCTGTGGTCACCCTGTAAAGAAAATCAGACTCCATGATAATCAGATTTATTTTGAACAAAAAATAAATGTATATAAAAACTACAAATCGCTGACATTTTATAGAGTCCCCTACATCCCAATCTAGAATACTCGCTTTTGTTTTTAAAATATCGCTAGCTGCATTAAATTTACAAAACTCTTTTACATATTTATCAAATTATTTAATTTAGAGAGGTATTGTTCATAGTCCTAGGACTTCATATTGCAGTTTAATAATTCAAACTACATAAAGGCAACATTCAATTCTGAGGATCCTTTGCCCTCCAGCTCTAAATCCGAATTCATATACAATTTGAAAATTCAGCAATTAAGTGTTCCTTACTCTGAGAAAAGAGGGCTTTGTTCGATCCTCACCCACCTTACATTACGGTATTTTTACCAGTGAAAATTAATTATCCATTCTTTCTTCAATATATTCCTGTTATATTTACTTTCCTCAAGTTTTTTCCTTTATGGAAGTAATTTAATGCCCTTACAATTAATTGTTCATGAATTGTGAAGCTTACGAAATGGAAATGAACTTTATACTACGGATATAGTCGTATCATATTCGTTAAGCTCAAATATGACAGCTGTATACGAGAATAAGCTCTGGAACCCTTGGCTTAGAACCTTAATGTTCTCTCTACCACTGAGCTACCCAGGCATTGTCAAGAGTTAAGGGTAATTTTTCACTCATGGTTTAAGATAGTCTGTGATTGGAGTGTGTAAATCATCAATTACAATTACTTAAAATCAATATATGTGAAGTTATTATCTGATCTGACTGATTATATCAGAATACAACTTAAAAAACAAATATATACCCCAGTAGTTAATTCATCATAGGGGAAGGTGTGCGTCCCAACATTCCCTTGTGAATAACATATTGGCTAACTTGGGAGACGTATAAAAGAATGAACTAAGGTATCAAGCCATCTTTATTTACAATCCAATTTTCAGTGTGATGGCCACTTCTGACAGCTCAAAAACTTCCTAATTACCATAACATATCTAACTTCACGTATTCCAACTTCTGGTCATGTGATCAGCAGCTGTCACATTCGATGAAAAAGTATTAGTACCTATAAAATAACACTAATAAAATAGTAAATATAATCAATTTCAAACACAAAAATTTGTATTTAAAAAGACTCTTTCCATGAATATTGGACTATAGAAATATGGGCGTGCTATTATACATCATATTTAAAATAAATCGTACGAGTAAAAAAAAAATATGTAAAATTCTACTATAATCTGTTTATTACGTTAATAATCCCTGTTATTGATCTTGGATATAATCTTTTATTAAAAATAATAAAGATAAAACAAAATATACAGAAGATCCCTTTAAATATATTTTCCCCTTCAAACATTCTATTTTTGGAGATAATGTTGTTTGACTTTCAGCACTAGTAATACTGTGAAGGCACCAAGCCACCAATAACGGGGCCAACCCGATGTCATAAAATAAAGTCAGTATAGGTTTTTTTTTCTAGTCCCCTTGGATTCATTTGCTTAACCATTCTAAGTATTTAATGACGCTATAAGGTGTGTTTTAAAGGTGTTAACTAGTTTCGTTCACAGGCGCCCCAAATATTAAAATAAAAAACCTATGTTAATTTACACACACACACTTTGGTTTAGAAATGAATTCTGTAGTTAAGAGTTTTTTTACTGACTGGTTTTCATTTGTAACTTTACAGCCAATAAAATACAAACTTTATTATATTTTTTTAAATCCTTAAAAATATAAAAGAGGTTAATTTTCATTTAACCATAACAAGATGGATTGTAGTTAACAGTTTCACAGGCTAGTAACGAATTTAAAGGTTTGATTGAATTAGATGTATATATTAACTAAATTAGAAAATAGTAGGTTTTCTTAAAATACTTTATAATCGTTGACTGTCAACGAACAACACTGACGTACTGATTAATGTGGACTCCAAACAACTATTACCAAAATAATATAGATGTCTTAATTAAAAACTAATGAATATTATATTGGTACAGCCAATTATTTTATCTTTAGCTACCAATTTGGGAATTCCAGAAGAATTTAGGCGGGAATGATTTAAAGGAGGGGGGGGATATATGAAGATGGTAGGGTAAATCTACTTATCTCCGAGCTAAAATACAAGTCTTAGCATATGAATACAGGCCCAAGGCTGTTCTCGACAATTCTGGATTTTCAAAATTTGAGTGAAGAATAGATTCGGGAATACTCAAATCAGTTTGGAAAAAACTATCCAAATCCATTAACGACATCAATTGACAACGAAATCATCCACTCCTGAAAGCGATATACCTGTCGGGGTGACCTGGTGGTCTAGGGGTAAGGTGTCAGACTTCTATGCTGGCGGCCGGGGTTCGATCCTCGGTCCCGGCAAAGATTTATCTGATTACCAAACCCTTCCTTCACCTCTGACAAGACATCTTGTGAATGTGAGGAATGCCAGGTCTCCACCGTGGTTCGGATTCCACGTTAAACTGTAGGTCCTCCATTTAATCGCACAATCACCCTACCATTGCACATTAGCGTAAGTGCGTATAACCCGAACGGGTAGTAAGACGCGGTGCTAATAATAATAATAATAATAATAATAATAATAATAATAATAATGATATACCTGTCTTTGCAAGCTTTGTGTCTGGCCTAATAGATATTTAAATTGAATATATAGGTTTCAACTAGAGCTCATTATCACAGATCTGTATAAATCCCTTTGCATTGTTTTTATCCCCCGAGTTGCTTAAAGTGAGCGAGCATTTAGCAAAGCTTGTAATGATTAAAAGCTTCATACAAGCTACGATGCTAACAGAACGTCTTAACGGTTTTGACCTGCTCTCTATGGAGCACAAAATATCATGCAGGCTTTACATTTGTGATGTAATTAAAAACCTTACTAAGATGAAACTGAAAGTGAAAAACATATTATCATATGCAATAGGGAAGAGGGTAGGGAAGGGATGACAAATAACTGTGCATTGAAGTTATTAGTTTACGCAGATAATTAAGCTTTGTTGGATAATAGAAAGGAAGCTGTTGCAAGAAATTAAGACATTTTACTAGACGCTACACGCTAGTAAGGAAATAGGCTTGGAAGTGAACGATGAAAAGACTACGTATATGATCACAGATTGAGGACGATAATTTAGAGATTAGCGTACAACCCGAACGGAGAGTAGGCCTAAAACGTGATAATAAATAAATAGAATTACTGCGAACAACATTTCATTCGACATGAATAATAAGTTTAAATATTTAAGAACAATTTAAACAAACAATAAAGATATTAGAGTGGAAATTAGAAAATAATAAAACAGTAAGGTCAATAGGTTGTTGTCATCTCGCCTGCTTCCAAGGAATGTTAAACTTATACCAAACAATAATTTCACTGGTTATTTTGGGTGTGAAATGAGGTATTCTACCTTACGTGACGAAAAAATTAGTATGTTAGAAAATAATATGTTAAAGAAAATATTTGGTCCAATCTAGTCTCATAGATAAAGGTGGGAAGGACATGCAGCGTGAATGGAAGAATCTAGCACTTTATTTAGAGTATTGAATTGTAAACCCAATGGAAAAGAGACCATTGGAAATATATAGACTTAGATGAGAGGATAATATTAGAATTGATTTTAAAGAGAAAGGGATTAATCATTGTTTAGGAAAGTATTCATCTACTAGTCATTTTACATACATAATAAAAATGTGATATCAAATAGGTCTTACCTCTCTTTCATAATTGTGATTTTATAATTCTGCCCCTGTATATGTCTTAAACGGTTGAGAACGGGATGAAAGGGGAACCAAAATCGTCAGTCTGACTGGCCCCAAGATTTCTTTCGCAGAGCCTGGGTACAAATACCGGTTACTAGAGCGCACTGATGGGATATTCAGTGACTTTGCCAGGCGATTTTAAAGTAAACAAGACACATTGAGAACATGGATAAGAGTCCATGAAGAGAGTTTCTGGAATATTTTTTTTGTCTCTGGCTTGGACAAATTCATGATGATTCTGTATATTGAGCAGTGGTGCGTTAATTAGTCCGAAACTCAGGCTAAAGCTCCATGTCCGTGTAAATTGGTTTCCTATAAATGCATTTTACAAACGAGGAGCGAATGTAAAGGTTACAATTGACACATATTCACTATATATTTAAAAAAACATGACACCCACCTTCGATCAAGCTATACCAAACGAGCGGCCTCCGTCTGTTGGTGAGGATAGTGCAAAATTGTGCCGATAGAAGTTGCCATGTAGTCAACACAACCCCCCACCCTTCCGGCCGTTAATCTCAATTTTATAGACCGGAATCATTACTATTTCATCCAGGTAACCGTTAATTTGTTCTCAAGAGGCTGAGTTTAACCCCGTTCCAGGCCTATTGCTTTACAGAAAATATGAGAGCACTGGAGATCGAACCCTGGGATCTAAGAATCTGTAGCTAGGAGCTCGTACCACTAAACCACGGAGGTGGTCTCACTATATACATTGGGTGGTAAAGTCAATTTCATACCCCATTCGACATTAGTTGTGCCGTACATTGGGTGCTACTACTGGTTGCTAGTGTGTACCTTTAAAATAGTTCTTTTAAAAAAAGGATCTTATCAAGGTGGCGTTGGATAAGATGACATTTCCAACCATATGTATAAGTGAGTATTTACCAATTTTTGTGTCTTCTACAAATCCTTCACGTAAGTAAAACACATTCACTGTATAAAATACTATTTTACTTTCGAGAAAAGCACTTTGTTTTAAAAAAATGTCCAGGGTTCAAAACTCCACCCATGATATATTTTAAAAATATGTTACACTGGTTTAGTTAAAGCTATCTGTAAACATACTTTTTCTTACAGTATAGATGATTAACTTATATAATTATTTATGTAGCCTTATCATTGAACACAATTAAATATATTTATTAATATTTCTCGGGTATTTTATCTCTTCAAAGAAAATGAATATATATTTTAAAGCGCAATTAATAGAGTTATTAAATATGTCTATTTCAGAAGTGCCAATAAACCAGAGAACATTCTGCTACAAAATAAAACACCACAAATTCATATTCTGCTATAACTCACCGGTTCATATTCAAAGGATTAATTAATTATCAACAGGTTAATGCACCTGAATCCAATAAACCATCAAACAAATAGAATATCCTTATGTGTTCATAAGAGTGGCTTTAATATCCCATAATTACAAAGTTTATATTTAATAAAGCCTGCTTGTGGTATGTAATTAAGGAAGGGGAAGTTTCGATCGTACAATTGTGGCTTTCCATAGACAGATTAAGCTTTGTTAAAGTCAAACTAAAGATGGAGCGGTAGGAAACGCGAGCTAAGATCCGTAATTTTGAATTTTTATTACAAAAATCATTTATTGGTCAATATAATTCAAATTTTCTTTCCATAGTGTTCTACTACATGTTCGGTATGCATGTATTATTATTCTAATGGAGTAAAAATGACGAAGGAAGCAATTTAAAAGAAGTCCACCCACATTTTCTTGGAAGGAGAGTGGGAAAGCATTTAGGAAATAAAACAACCTTAGCAGACTTAACTATAATTAGAAGCTCTCTCTCTCCGCCATCATAAGGCCAGTTTAATACTTGAGTAACGCCTTAGACCATTCGGGCACTGAAGCTAGTTGTTACAAATATGTTCCAGTAGATACATCAAGCTCAATTTTCTACACTTAGTTATCCCTACAAATTTTTAAAATATATCATGAAGATTCTGTAATTGGACCAAGATTTGTTCACTTCATTTAAATTGTTTTTAGTAGAATTCCACGATGCCCATAACAAAATATTTATTATTATTATTAGCACCGCGTCTTACTACCCGTTCGGGTTATACGCACTTACGCTAATGTGTAATGGTAGGGTGATTGTGAGATGAAATGGAGGACCTACAGTTTAACGTGGGATCCGAACCACGGTGGAGGCCTGGCATTCCCCACATTCACAAGATGTCTTGTCAGAGGTGAAGGAAGGGTTTGGTAATCAAATAAATCTGTGCCGGGACCGAGGATTGAACCCCGGNTTGGTAATCAAATAAATCTGTGCCGGGACCGAGGATTGAACCCCGGCCGCCAGCACAGAAGTCTTGACACCTTACCCCTAGACCACCAGGTCACCCAACAAAATAATAAAGAACTGTTGATATTGCTATGTGTATAAGGTTAAGTTAAATGTATCCAACTGAGAGATATTATATTTATTACGGTCAAAAATATTTACTGCAAAAATACGGACCTTAGCTCACGTTCACTTTCATCTCACCCTAAAAAGGTATGCCTGGTTGGGATTCAAACCCAAACTTGTCCCTGAAAAACTAGACTAGATGTTCCTTACTTGTATTCCACGATCGCACCAATGTTAGTGTACCGATTACATTAAAATAATATGACTAATACTTTATCTTATTCTATGATTCTATACCATTACAATCTATAGAGAATCAAGAGGAAGAAACAGCGTGACAAAGGAAAGATTAAAAAAATATCTCAGGATTTAAATTTCCGAAGTTCATCCATCACTGGAAAACATATTTTCAAGGCTTAACCACTATTAGAGAGAGAAAAGTCAAAATTTTAATTATATGAAAATAGGTTGAACAAGCTGTTGGAGAACTGGGAACATCCTGGAATATTTGTTTCTGAAAAAATACATGGAATATGGCAAAAGAAAATTAGAATAATGCTGAAATGTTTGCAAATTTGGGATATTTTAATGTATGCTTTTAAATAGTAGAGTTTCGTAAAGAAGAAAAATTAAACTGAAGAACTGGGCACGTTAATCCAAACATTTGTCTTACTCCCTCTCCTGTGGTAAGTTAAGTTGCGTGAAGACTACATTTATTTGCAAATCAAGCACTAATTGTTATTTTATAAACACCAATTCTATTTCTTCACGCTTGTATTTTAATTAAAAATTGGATGCTACTCTTTTCTACTTTCTTTAAGTTACCTGGGAAAAAATTGAGTTTCTTCCAGGTAACTTAAGAAACACAAAGGGAAAAAATCATTCTATTCATGACTCTATAAATAGTTTGGTATCATAAATATGACCTAAAATTTGAGAGTTTGATATTATTTTGTTGTCTCATGTATTATTTATTAATATACATAATACGATAATTCAATAAACTTAGGTACTTTCTAGGGTAAATATATGGGGAAATTATTTTAGTGAGGTAAAATAAATATTTTTGAGATTATTAATTTTCTTACAATCCAACAATATGAACTCATTTAACAGCATTACATAAAAACACGGCCTACTTAAATACAAATTTAAAGCATCTACTTTCATTGCCAAATTGGTGTATTGCTGTTTATATAAAAGCATATTTGTTTGAAGAAAATGATTGCTAGGCAAACTAGAAGATAACCAAAATGTTTTTATTTGCTTGAAAAAAAAATATTTCATGTATGAAATTAAATTGTAAATTCCATGGGGTGGAAGAGCAAGTGGCCACCTTTATCCGTTACTGCAGGTGCCCATTGATACACGATTTTACGTTTGAACCATAAACCTTATCGAGTTATATATATTTTTATTCTTCACTTACCAACAGCAATATTGTGTTTAATTTAATAATTTAAAATTTTAAAGCGAATTTTTTCAATTCAACTGTGGATTTTTTAAATTAGTTAAAAGCTTACATCTATCTCTTACTTATTTTTATTTCAAAGTAGAATACAGAAAGACGCACCACGATGATATTTCTGGTTCGAGCTGTATTTAGTATTACCTACCCAGATAGGAGTTCTCGGTGAGGGTAGGGGACGAGGGAGTGAATGAAAATGGTTAATTACATATTGGCCATCAAACCAAAGTCCCTCTATCGAAATGTTAAGATTTCCTCTACTCTAATCATCATGACCAAATCTGCTGTACATAGGCTTACACGTATGAAAATGAGGAAATATTAAATGAACAGAGAAATAAAACACTTTAAAACTAATAAAAGGTTTAGTATTGAGGTTGACTTTGCAGCCCTTGGGGTAAATTTTTCACCTCAGGACCAGATGTCCGTGTGTTCAAACTCATCTGGAGACGAAAGATTTTTCTTGAGCGCTAAAAAAAAATCCGTAGCATAACTAGCTTAGGAAAGGAAGTAAAGCTGATGGTTCCTTGTGGATTGTGGTATTTAAAAGAACCCTGGAATTTACGTGAAAATACCTTTTCCGGCAAAATTGATGGGCCCTTTTGATCTCTCATATAAATTATCGTTTGCTGGTATAATTAGTCGGTTCAAAAAGTGCAAGTTAAATACCTCAAATAAATTAAGGGTAAAAAAATCTTATATTGTCAGTAGAATTTAGTTAAGTATTACGTCACTGTTAAGACTTGTTGAAAACCCTAATCATCCCCTAGACTGTTCCTCATTGTTGTGGTTTAATTCTGTTAGCAGTAATGAACCCAACGTTCCAATATTGTTTTGGCACAATAGTTCATAATAAAAGGGATTTTCCCTTGGCATTGTGTTTCCCGTGTTTTTCATTAACTCTTTCAACTTCTATTAAACTGCTCGATTTATCTTATGCTCACAAATAGTTCAAAACCAAAACTACATTCCTAGATCCATGGGATTAATTTTACAACATTACATTTTATGGACCTGCCATGGAAAATATTTCCAATTATTTGCTTGGGAATAATTGAAAATAAATTATTTTTGTAGTAAGGAGAATTATTTGAAATTAATAATATAAGGAGCGCACTTAGATGTTGCATTAACTTAAATTGATCTGTATAACTTCTTTTGGTCAATTAAATCAAGACAGAGATAAAGAATAAATAACATACAATATGAATTATTTAGAGAAATATCTCATTTGATCATATTTATATATAATAATTAATTGTTAAAGAGTGAAAGCAAATTAAGATCACATAGATCTATAACAAATATGCTTCGTTACCCTTGTTTATGTTTTAATAAACACCAATAATCGAGAGCATAATTAATATTGTGTATAGGGAATTTGTTTAGCTTATAGCACGTCATTATATAATAATATATATTTTGATATTGTTTTAGTCAAACTACTTTTCCCTTTTTGTAACACACTTTAAAATAATAAAGGATTAATATTTATACATAGTTTAATATTTGGTTACTTATGCTTGCGATTAATTTTATATCCTATTAAAGAACAAAGTTACTTTATCCTGCGTGAAGTACGGCTACACCAGCTATGTTTTTCTGTTCATTCGAATTTTTATTGGGTTTTCCTTTACTTTCGAGTAGAATGAACGATTAAATCTCCAAACAATCTATTTTTATAATGTTTGTCTGCACATTTGTTTGTTTCCAGTAAACTAAATCAGTACTCATTGGATCAAGACGGAACTACTTCTGTTGTATTCCTTATTTTTCAGAGGAACATGGTAAGCTCTACAACCTAAAGCTTGCTCATCAACGGGCAAAGTAGTGTAAACAAAACAGGGCGAGAACAGTGAACATTCATCGTGGCTGGTATCGGAGGTATATAAGATTGGCAAGTGATATGAACTGGGATGTAGTGGGGGAGGGGATGGGGGGGGATACGTGGGTTTTTTCTTAAATCTTTGTAACCACATTAAACATTGCTCATGGAGTTTTATTATTTTTTTTTCTAGCATTTTATATTATCGAATGTGTTGATTTATTATTTAATGTGAGCGAAATAATAGGCAAATTCTAGTTTGAAATAAATAAAAAATGAAATCTTCAATGCCGATGACTAATGAAATGTTCATATTATAAAAATATTCAAAAGGAAAGTTGCAATTTCAGCCAAGTACCATTTATATTGATAGAAATTTAGCGAGTTTTACCAAACTTAAAATAAACGTACTTCAAATGTTATAATAAAAGCTAAGAAATGTTCAATAGCGATGCCGATACATATATATAATTTAGGTTAATCAGTGAATGTATAGACCTTCATGATAGATGGTATTAAAAAAGTGATTTAGGTCTCTAAAAAAATGTCAAGCTCTAGATCTGTTCAAAACTCATAAAAAGTCTTAAAATTAACAAAATGGTGGGGTTTATTACAATCTGTGTGATTTTAACAAGCAATAAAGTTGACCAAGACAATTTAACTGAATTTTAAACGATAAAGGGACAAGTTAACTTTTACATTAACCTAAATATACTAATGTGAATACAGTTTATGTACACGCGTCTGTGTGTGCGTCTGATATTGGGTTGGCATGCAAGTTTAGTTTCTGTGTTTGAAAATTTGTATGTGTAGGGTTAAAACATCTGTCAGTGCATTTTTTTCTTACTGGATCGTATTACCCATCAGGATTTAATGTATGCATTAGTAACGTAAATAGATTATGAATAAGGAAGGTAGAATGGTAGTGTAAATGATTCTTCATTTGTGTGAGTGGAGTGTGAATTAATTAAGGAATAAACATTCTTCAGTACATCCAACTTTGTAAGCAAACTCCAGTCCAAAACCAGAGGGAGACGTTAGACCAAGCATGTCATACTTATGGTACGATCCATAATTTGTGAATCTTGGGGCACTTTTAATGAACAAACAAACAAACATCCAATGCGGCTCCGATTCTTATTTTATAAGTGTTGTAGAAATACACGATTGTGAATTAAGTTATTTGAAAATCGGACATGATTTGGGGATATATACAAGTGAGGTTGGTGTACAAAATATGCAAGGACACAATGTGTTTTATTCAAAATGAAAAAGGGTGGGTGGGTGGGAATATTGGAGTCCCATCTGCCACCCTTTTCCAAAGAAAGATTTTTAGAAATTTGAACATGAATTTTTGTGCATATGAACATAATTAATTAAGGGCTATGAGTTTCATGAACCTATTTTCACAACAACAACAAATTGGAAAAATTAACATAAAATAAATTGGAGGTATAGCTAAAAGCATTGAAATGAAATAACATATTTTTCACAAAGTTTATTGAACAGAACAATAATAATAATAATAATATTTAGCACCACGTCTTACTACCCATTTGTGTTATACGCTTTAAGTACTAATTACTCTAATGGATTAGGAATTGGGGAGGTTGAATCAGAGGAAGTGAACCCGCATTTGCGTGGAGGGAGAGTGGAAAACCTTTTAGGAAAAACCACCCCCAGTTCACCCGACCGAGATTCGAACCTCGATCTCCCCGTCCTCAGCAGTCGAGCCACCGAGGCGGGTTTGAACAGAACAGAATTAAAAGAAATCCGTTGAAGAGGGAATGGGAGGAAATCTACATTTTATAATTTTTATCTTTGTTAACTTAAATATTGATGATTCAAAGTTGTTTAGTAGATTTACCCAACAAATATGTGAAATGCCTACTATAAGTAAGTATGTTAACATTTTTTTATAGTGAAAAGAAATAAAATACTCGAGAGATGTTGCGTTACAGACACACATTGGTCATATAAATTAGTATAACATTATAAAAGTGACTTCTATACGGGATTTAAAGCTTAGTACTCACATCATTGGTGGAAATGAAAAGTTTGATATTTGTTGGTTAAAATAGAGGTAAACTCTTAAACTAATTAAGCTTATATATATTCTTAATTTTATCTTTGTTATCTAAAATTTAATTTGTTGACCTAACAATGTGTCAACATAAAAAAATAAAAATTCGGTCACTTCATTATTTTAAATTTTAAATATAGCTCTTATGATCAAACAAGTTTAGCACGCCTTAGATATAGCTTAGTTAGTCTGATTATGTTTTATATTGTGTGAGTGTCTCCTTTTGTCTCCACATGTGTGTTTGTATGTCCATACAGCAATGTGTTTCTATAGTGTAATGTAACTATACTATATCTGCGAGAATATATTGATTCATAAGCGTGATTTGAATTACAACTGCATCACCAGTTGTATTGAAATTTCTGGTCACATTCCCCATTCATTAAAAATAAATGAGTTATCCTCCTCCCCCCTGAAACCCTCTTGTATGTTTCTTCTTCAAACCATCACCACCAACATCCTTTTTTTCTCCCCTTCTCTTTATTTCCTCCCTGTGGTTTTCAATTTCTCCCATTCCTGAGATACTGCCATCAAACGAATTAAATATACCGCCTGGGAAAGTAATGTAATGCCCAGCTTCGCCTATATCCTCCTTTTGTCCTTTGTAGGAATTTAATTTTCAACCGGGCATGATTAAATTGAACAAACTATATTATAGGAAGAATTTTTCCCCTATTTTACTTATGTTATTTTTTTGGTTAATTTCAGTTCAAGTCCAAGGGGCTGCCTACATACTAACTTTTAAAACCCTAGAGCTACCATATGTAATTATTTTATAATTTAAACATATGACTAAACTAGTGGGTGACTCCGTTTAATAGTAGCTACGGAAAATTGGTATTCTGAAAGTAAATTTTTAAATATTTATTTATCTCACCACGCCTCACAATTCATTCAGGCCATCCGCATATGTATTTATTAGGCTCTTGTATTAGGATGCGCAAGGTAAGCTATAGCTGAGAGAAAATAAATTAACGTAATTGCCTGGAGGAAGACTGAGAACCCATTTAGGAAAAAGAGAACTCTCAGTACACCCAACTGGGATTTGAACCTTGATCCAGTCTGTTGTGAGAGTGTCACTTTAGACCATTTGACCACCAAAACGTGTAATTGAATATGATAAACTATCAAAACTATTTGTTGACATAAACTTTTGCCATGTTGGTTAGTTAGTGTATAATTTAGTACCATTATGTATTATTTATACTACTTCTATGATCAAGTGTTCGGAGTTTATGGCTAAAGTTCCAGAGATCCAGGGTTCCTGGTGCTTCCAAAATGTATCTGTGAAGCAGTATATTTGGAACGGGGTCAAACTAAGCCTCGTGAGGACAAATGAGCTAATTGAATAAAGACGTAACAGATCTAATTTAGAAAACTGAGATTAATGGCTCGTTTGATGACCACATTACACCATATATCCCCAACTGTTGGCACTAGCATCGCTAATGGTGGCGGCCATTCGGTCGGTATATTTCGCTTGTGGGCTCATACCATGGAGTTTATTTATCTTAGTAAATAAACAGTTCATAAAATTCATAAAATTAAATATTCACCTAAATTATCATTGGCCTAAATTTTTATTTATAAATAAGTCAACTACAATTATTTTGCTACAAAAAAAATTCTAATATTTTAAATCATGCATTAGAAGCATACTAAAGACACAAAATAAAGTGTAAGGAAAGGCCACGATAATTTGGGGTTAGCGAGACTCGAACAAAATAAATCTTACTGAAGAAAGTGTCTTCAGTTCACTAAACAAACATATGATATACTAAATAGTAATATTGACAATTTTCGCAACTTGATTCAATCAACGAGAAGTGACGTGAAACTTCTTCAATGGACAACTCTTACGTTAAATAAACATCACGTCAACGTTTATGTTAAGTGAATCGTGTTGGTTTTCATTCAAAAACACGAAGAGAAACTTTAAGTTACGTGAAATTTAAATGATCCAGGCATTAGTAATCAATATAATTTATCATGACGGAAAGGTCAGGGTTCAATTGGCTGCATAGTATACTAAGATTAATTTTTTTCTTAAATGGTTTTCCACTCTACTCCACTCAAATGCGTGTACGTTTTCTTTTAATTATATATCCATCGTCCCTACTCTAGGTGTAAATATACAAAAGTATTGAAATGACCAAATTACGTGGTTTGTGAACACCAAAATAAATTGTACTGAAGAAGAAATATTCCTTTCCGAAACAAACATTTGCTAAGTTTAACTTGAGATTTTATTGCATTTTGTATATCCCATCCATCTATTCTAGTGAAATCATTGCTATTCTCTCAAAACAAATTGAAGTAAAAAATAAATCTTTGCAAGACATGAAGGGAGAAAAAAAAAGGGGGAGTTTACAAAGTCGTAGCTACGTAAGAAAGAAATATAGGGCTTGCATTCCAACTCGTCAGCAAGATATACTTGCCGTAATACTTTTAAGTCAGCGATTTTGTGTCCATGAGGGGATATGAGGCTTAGTCTAAACTTCAAGAACAGTATAATGTCGGAAATGCTGTTTTGTGTATAAATTGTTCTCGTGCATTTCTCCGAGAATAATTAGATGGAAACATGAGTTACACATTATTGATAATTTTGATTCTATACACGCAAATACTTATACAAATATCCAAAATACCATACTTTGGTTATAGCAACCCTAAAAATATATATTAATAAAAGTTTAATGGTGTCTGAATATATGTATGTATATCTGTTCAGAAAATTTTAGTTCCTCTCAACGAGATAGAAAACTGAAATTTGGTGAAATTGTAGAGGAACCACTCAAGAAGTGCATAAACTTGTCAAATTTGTAAAATGATCAACAATAAAAATGGTAAAAAGTAAAAAAATTAATTATTTAATCATTTAAGTCGTCGATATGTTATTTGCATTTCAAATCTATGGAGAACATTATATTTAGATAGGAATTTATATCCTAAGAGGAATTTAAAATTGCATTACAGTGACCATGTTTATGGTTTGATTGATTTGTATTCATATTAGTTAGCGAAATGTGTTTCTTTGGTCAGTAAAATATTTACTGGTAACATTAAAAATATTTATACAATTTGGGCTTACATTTACATATCATAGAAACTTATTCATCTAAATTAGGCAGGTTTTTATTTTGCACCGCGTTTTAGTGCCAGTTAGGGTTATACGTTTAAGTACTAATGAAGCTAATGGTTGGGAATTGGAAAGGTGGAATTTAGAGGAAATGAATCCACATTTGTATGGAGGGAGAGTGGAAAACCATTCAGGAAAAGACCCCACCAGATCACCCGACCGAGATTCAAACCTCATTCTCGCCGCGGTCTAGCTCAACACGAAGCTAGCACGTTAGCCAAATACGCCACCGACGTGGGTTAACCCAGGTAGTTCCCATTTAAACTAGCGTATTCAATGACTATTAATAAGTCACGAGCTAAAACCTTGAATAGGGTTGGTATTTATTTGCTCAAGCCAGTTTTTATTCATGGCCAATTATTGTAACTGGCTTTTTCCAGGGTACGAAGCAAAAAGACGGGTTAAAGTCGTTGAAAATCAAATCAGGGGAAACAGTATTCACAAAAGACATAGTAGCCTATATAAATAAAAAAATTAATTTATTTGCTGAAAATAAAATTAATTTGATGACTCTAACTTTAGCCACCCTTACTTTAAACAATAATTAAGTAAGAGAAAAATAATTTTATTGCCAGCTATCTCAGCCTAACAAAACCCATCCTTTAATGCATCTACAAATTGAAAGTTTGGTTTCGTTAGGTTTGATAATATTGTCTTTAGCATGTCATAGACCGGCTTAGAAAACTATTAATATAATAAAATGTTATCATTACTGACAACAAAATTATATGTTTGTATTTTTTTAAAGTCTATATTATATCTTAATACATTGTAATGAATTTCCTGCTTATAGATCACATAAATAATATATTATCTTGCTATGAATTAATTTACGTGGTCACTCAAGGTCATCTTAAAACAGTTATTAAATTGTATTTCATTGTGAATGATACTTACTTCAAGCATAAGGATATTCAGAATTAATATACTTTGATCTCTTCAGACGAGAATACACATAATCTAATAGATCATTTGCTGGTATATTAAAGATGTCATACACGCTTAATAGCTGTCAAGTCATACAAGGGTACAGATAGTTATTTAGACCATTACTTTGTAGTAGCAAAACTTAGGCTATGTCTACCAGTGGGAAATCAGGTGGTAAAGCTAGAGAGATTTGATGTAGAAAGAATGACAGATAGTGAGTGTAAGAAAGTGAAATTTTTAATAATAAGTTTTCTGCCCTAAAGTGGTCAGAGGATAGTGAGGGAAATAATCCAGAGAGACAGTGGGAAATAATTATCAGGAATAATATTATAAATGCAGTAATTAATAGTGCAGGTCTTTGTAAAAACATGGTAGAAAAAAAACATGATTTGATAACTAATGTTCAAAATCAATAAATTATAGGAGGGAATATTATTTTATTTTCAGAGTTGATAGACCAGGTATCTTATAAAATTTAAATCCTGGCCGTTTTTCCAAATAACTTTGACATTACTTTTACAATTACAATATGAACTTCCTTTTTTGGATAGAGTGGATTTTTTTATTTGCAATTTCCTTATACATTTGTCCTGACATCTTATTTTACTATAAATCAGGACTTTTTCTTCTCTGTTCTTATTACAATATGACTTCAATATAGTTAATCTAAAAAATTTACACATAAACTTTGCGGAATATAAACATATACTTCTACTAAAACTACTTGTACTGTTATTGATGGAATGGAATAGAGGATAAAAGGGAAGCAAAACTACACTGGTTAAAATTTCCTAGTGAATTGAGCTTAGACAAATTTAGCAATGCAGGAAGGAAGGCCAGTGCCTTATTCAGAAACAAAAAGAAAGAGTATTTAAAGGTAAATTTAGAGAGTTAGAACAATATCAAAAATAAGAATATCAGAGAAATTTATTTAGATATTAATAACTATAGGAAAAATTATCAGGCTAGGGTCAATTTGGTGAAATATGATAGTATACTGTCAGACATGAAAGATGCTTTGAGTAGATGAAACGAAACGACTACTTCAGGAGTGATACTTTTCACACTTTGTTTACATTTTTTTTTCTATAACAAAAAACCTATTATTATACTACGTACACATTGAGAGATTGATTCTACTGAATTAATTTTAAATCAAATCTGCCCATTTCTATTTTTAAAGTAAAAAAATATTTTGTAAAAAATTTAAAGTTTTATGTGTGTGCATCTTTCAAGGGTTAGGACAATATAGTAGATTATGACCTTAAGAAAATTTCCACGTGACACCTTTAATGCACATTAGATCTTCTAATCTCATGACCTTATGAAGCTAAACTCACCATATAAAAGCTATTTTAAAATTTATTAAAAATAATAAACTGTACGTTAGTGATTGTTAATGATTAACTTTATCACGATAACATATTGGACATATCTGTGATAGTATGTGTTTGTTTTGGGATGAAAGAATAATGCAAGAAAGAAAAATAAATCTCCCAAGATTTATTTTTCTTTTCTTTAAATAAAATAATCCTAAGTGACGTATCTAGTGTCTAGTTCCAGGAATCGACCAATATCTTTTTTACACAAATAACAAGCTGTTCAGGTAAAATGGAGGCATTGCTGGCCTCAGAATCTCGAATCTATATTCAGCAGTAAGAATAGTAGTCTAATCCGGTGGTATTTGTTCGCGGGCCTCCAAAGGTTTTAGTACCTAATGCACGCTATATATTTTTTTTACATTTACAGATTATAAAATAAATTATATACATTTATTGTTAATGTATTAAATAATAGATTTGAAATGAGAAATATATATTCCATATATATAGCACTACATCTTACTACCCGTTAGGCTCACACTCTTATATTCTAATTACATTAATGGGTTTTAAGGATTAGAGAGGTTACTTTTATAGTTTGGTTGCAGGTGTATGTAGACTTTTAGCCGTTTACTGGTAATAGAACGTTAACCAGGGTATACATAGGAGGTTGTCTACACGTCATAATCGGAATTAGATGATTTGATTATAGTGATCATGAAGGTGTGAGGCCAGTGGAAATATTAATATTAGCTTAATCCTAACTAACCATACAATAGTGACCATGGGAACGATTCTCCTTTCGGTAAAAATACCTATGGTTCCACCGGGAGCCGAACCTGGGACGTCTAAATCAGTGGCCAGAGATACTAACCACTTGAACAAGAGACCATTCATTAATAAGTCTAATAATTAGAGTATGTTATATAACCTATATGATACGTCTACACTTATATGCTATCTGTCGTTATTGAAAGAGAAACGGGCTCTCCACGGCCATCTATTAATATTACGACTAATTAACATGTGAGTACGTACAACGAGGCTGTATTACGCCGCATTCTCCCGCGAATTGACAAAAAGTTCAAATTCCTCGAGGAAGATTTACTGCAGAAATTATAATCAGAATGTATTTCAGATACTCACAGCTATATTCCAATACTAGGGAATCCTGAGTTCATATAATTTTAAGCCTATGGCAATAATAAATCAATTACAAATAACTTTATAAAATAATTCTAATAGTAATTAGTATTATTAGAACCGCGTCCTACCACCCGTTCGGGTTATACGCACTTACGCTAATGTCTAATGGTAGGGTGATTGTGAGATGAAATGGAGGACCTATAGTTTAACGTGGAATCCGAACCATGGTGGAGGCCTGGCTTTCCCCACATTCACAAGCTCACTAGTTGTGTGTTGTCAGGGGTGAAGGAAGGTTTTGGAATTCAAATAAGTCCATGCCTGGATCGAGGATTGAACCCTGGACCCCAACACAGAAGTCTGACACCATACCCCTAGACCACTAGGTCACCTACTAATTTTTTTTAATATTAAATATATATATTTCATGAGAACTTTTAAAGCTTATTTTAATCAAGCTATTTTTAAATCGGGTTGATACAGATTCATTAATTTCTCGCTATCTTACAGGTAGAGAAAGTATTGTGATTATCAAAAAAATTGAACACAAGATTTTTATGAATCTCAACGTTTCATGGCCCCCCGAATAAAAAAAAAGTTTTTTATTTTAATTTCCGTCTGTCTGTACCTCAAACTAGAGCCTAAACTGTTTTACCAATCAGGCTAAAACTTGATATCTAGGGTTTTCATATCCAACCCTAAAATTAAGGGTAGTTTACTGAAGGGCAGAAAGAGAAAAGTTGATTTTCTCAAAACTGGGTCTAACAATTTTAATTAAATTTCATTTCTAAACATTTGTAATTATTATAAGCAAAATGGTTAATTCAATATTTCAGAAAAATGAATTTAAAGAATCCGGTTTGATGCGTAAATTATCCTTTTTTATAATATATCCTAAACTATTTGAGATATGAAACTACTTATTCTCACAAATATGTATGTCTATTTATAATACAAATATTTTATTCGAAAAATATTTTTATAAAACCAATAACTTTCAAGCTATACGCAAATATTTGTATTTTTAACTTTTCGAACAAAAAAATGTTGCGACCGTAGAAAAATTGACCCTGAAATGTTGATGGATGTTGACGTCTCATGACCCCCTAAAACCTAAAAAGTGGTCTTTGCAATGCCGTCTGTATGTATGTCTGCTTAAACTTAAAATTATGACAAGTTTAATAAAGGGCGAAAAGTGAAAAAATCGATTTTCTCAAAATCAGCTCTAACGATTTTGATTAAAACTCGTATCTAGGCGTTGATTACGATTATAAATAAACTGGCTATTATCATTTTCCCATGAAAATGACTTTTAGGGTACCTTAAAGAAGCAGAAACTTCCGTATCTCCGCAACTATTTGAGATACTAAATATATTTTCATTGCAAAATTGTAGTAATATTAAAACTAAAAAACTTTTTTACAAAATATATTTTTATAAAACCAACAGTTTCTGAGATATTGGCAAATATATTAATACAACTCTGTGAGCTTTAGTTGTAAAGAGGTACTACTTAAGTCTCAATAATTCTCCATTGCCATAGAGTAATTAAATATAAGTAGGTTTTCCAAATATTATGTTAATTTTATTTAAACCCCTAGGAGAAATGTTTGTACAACAATGATCTATCTCCATTTTGGACTCAATAGTCAATATTTACATATTTTATTGGTCAAAATTTATAATTGAGGAATTTAATTGCAATGCGATGGCATGCCGATTTGAAACACCTTATAAAATGTCGAAAATTTTAACCGGAAGTCGAAATTTTAATACGAAGTGTTGACCCTTGTGAACCCAAATATATAAATGAGGACATTAATTCTTTAAAGATAAAATTATAAAATATAAAACCGGGAATAAAAAAAGTTTTAAATAAGTATAGTGCCATTTATGCTTGGGTTTGCTAGTGTATATTATTTCGTTTCACATATATTACGAGTTTTGGGTAAATATCTCCATTTTTAAACAATAGAACGAGAAAGTCTGTTCGGAGTTCCATACAATTTATTTTTAATTGTAAGAGAAGGTAGAGAATGGTGTAACCAAACAGTTATCGTACCCCGGCCGAGAGTCCTGAATAGAGACGAAAGTATTTACGATCCAAGATCAATAATTCGCAATGGAAGGGGATGCATTCATAAAGATTCTAATTGTGAAGTATTCACACTAGTGCATAGCAGGGCCAACGCCAGCGACACTTTTTTCATTCAACCACCAAGCGCCCTAGTTTATTTGTGAGTGTGAAACGATAGTTAAAATAACAGTTTTTTTATATTTCGCTGTGGTGAGTAAAGTGTAATTTACAGGAAATGTTCCAGTATTTGTGTGAAGAGAAAGTAGAAAACTATTTAAGAAAAACTCGACCAAGATTCTAACCTAGACCTCCCTGTCACCAATAAACCAGTCTAAAATGAGCTTAGCATTTATATCGTGTGCCCGCTGGTACAAGGGGGATTGCTTTTATCGTTTATCATTTGATAATATTTATGGGGTTAACGTCCTTTTAATAAATTGTACTGAAGTGAAGAAAAACGTTACAGCTAAATTGTATTGCTATCATTTTATTAGGTGTACTATTTTCCGTCTTGCATTTTTAACACAAGGCAAGAATGTCTATACTATTCTTAATGTGTCTCCAAAACCATAAAAAAAAAGTAACATGACTGTCGATAATCATCTTATTATAATACGATCCCATTCAGCGTCACTATTGGTAGTGGTTTTTTAACAGACTTATCATTAATCGTTGATCGGGGTCAATTCAACTTTTCTAATTTTTTCTCTTTTATCTTTGTATTGTTATTGATAGTGGCGATCAGCTCTGGTCGGCTTTCAGTAACCTTTTTCTACCCGCAGTGATGTGTCTTAATGGTCGGGTAAGGATCCTTGACAGAAGGGGAGGGCTTGAGGGAGGATGGTGGGTGGATGGGAGGTGTGCGGGGAAGGGGAAAAAAAAGGCTTTCATCTCGGACGAAAGAGGAAATAAAAACATTGACCAACGAAAATACAGTTTGTTGCGGATTGATCTTCTTTCGTGAGACTAAGTGAAATTGGATATAAATAGATATAACTCTATTTCTTTTATTAAAGGTGAAAGTAGGTCTTTAGGATGCTGGGGTTATAAAACCATGTTAGTTATTCATTTAGGGAATCTTTGATCATATAACATTATTGTTAATAGAAATATTTATATCCACACAAAAGCAGATACAAGCGGTTTGAACACAAATAAAAACTAACTAATAATCCAAAAAAACATGAGTTAAAATTATTGAGAAGGTTCCTAGTCAACGTTGCTGCACCCTCTAACGATAGATCACTTAAAACAGTGGCGTAGCTCAAATAGGGAGACACTAGGGCACTTACCAGAAATTTATATGAAATGGAGAATTTATATATTTTCCGTAGCTTATACTTAGTATACAAAATCTCAATTATATTCTATATTAACAAGTTTTAAAAATTTGGAGGGCCCCATAGCCCCAAACCTCCTTAAGCCAAATTTTTAATTTTTAATGGGTCAGACATCTATGATTTTTTGGATTGGTGGGGGAAGGGAAACCCTCTACATTCGTAACAAAATTTTAATTTTCTACCGTACTGAGAGGTTTATTAAAACTGGTTTGAGAAATGTCAAGGGTCCTCATCTCCCCAAATTTAACTAATTACTAAAGTTTCAGAATACTATTATGGGAACATGGAGTGATCCTTCCGCTAGCTTGTAATTTTATCAAATAATAACATTTTTAATACAAGCCCGTGTTTATTACAGTATTTAAAAACAACTTTTTATTATAATATGGCCAATACTATTTTTAAGAATATAATTTAAAAAATAAGAAAAAGGAGATACAAAGGAAGAATCCCAATTTACCACCATGGACTTAAAACGTTAACTATGCTATGATGTGGTTTGATACATTTTGAGTCTGATGTTGGTGTTTTGACATGAGACCTCTTCAAATTGATTCTGAAGGCAATCAGTGTTCAAAACCTTTTGCAACCCCTATTTAAAAAAAATCCCAACCATAAAAAAAAGGTGACGATGTTCATAACAGGGAATGGAGGAATTTAACTATGGTTATCAGATGCAGTTAAATTTAAAAAAATTGTCCAGCATCTTAATTTGGTTTATTTCTCACACATGTAAATATATATTTCATTTTTATTTTATGTTTTTATTTATTTAGCACCGCGTCTTACTACCCGTTAGGTTTATTTTCTTAAGTACTAGTTACACTAATTGATTAGGAATAGGGAAGGTTGAATATAGAGGAATTGAAGCCGCATTTGCGCGGAGGAAGAGTGGAAAGTCATTTATGAAAAACAACCCCCAGTTCACCCGAGTGAGATTCGAACCTCAATCTTCCCGTCCTCAGCAGTCTAGCTCAATACGAGACTAGCTCATTAGCTAACTACGCCACCTATGAGGGTAAGTATACGTCACGAACTAAGTAGAAATTTGTCTAGAATATATTTAAGGATTGATTATAATAGTTTGTGGTTGGGTCAGTTATCTAAAGAAATAATAATCTGAAAATTGTAAAATGACACCTGTATAAGGGAATCGAACCCGGGACTTTTGGCTTAGTACGCCAATGCTCTAACCACTGAGCTATCCAGGAATATTCCCATGGTAAGGGTCATTCTTCATTCATATTTTAAGGCAGAATCTATTATGGACGTGCTGAAATCGTTGGAGACAAATATATGATTTCATTAAGATCACGAGTTATCAGATAACGCAGACTCGGTAGTTGGCTTAATACTGCCACATATACAATTAAGCCAAAGGTCCTGGGTTCGATTCCCGTTTCCAGGTTTCAATTTTCAGAATATGATATCTATATGGAGAATTCCTCATTAAAAGTTATAAATAATAGCTTCAGCTAATTAATTCTTAAATAAATAATGTTTACCTCACAGTGCGTCTCATATTTTGTGAAATTGCTTTTTCTAGTTTTAAATTATGTCACTCTTAATGCCATTGCTCACTTATTAGTACTCACACTCTCACGTGACATTTTTATGCCAACGCGTCATATGTCGATGTGACCCATATAGATAGTAAAGCTTAGACTAGAAGTCTTTAAAGCTTATAATCACACCCGTAACCTAAATAGGTTAAGCTAGTCCACAACACATTGGTTTCATACATGAAAAATTGGTATTGTTACTTTCAGGAAGATATGCTCTTTTTTTCCAAACTGTTTGTGTACCATTGAAAAACTTGTAAAACATCATTTTATTTTAAGAAAATTAATAAATTGGTACTTTTAAAACAGCTGATAATGAACTAAAATAAATATATAGCTTCTTCTTATTTTCAAATAAATAGTTTAAAAAAACTATTTTATGAAACATTAAAATAAAATAATAGACGGAGACGGACTTAATGAGACATTTGGGTAGTGACCTTGCGAATCTGTTAAAATCTATATATATTAATCTATTTAAGAGTTTATTTTAATTTTAAATATTTTAGTAACGTTTTTATTAGGTTCTAATTATCACCCTGGTATAAGGCGTTACTTTCGTGTTAGACTAGCATGCTCATAGCGGGTAGATCAGACCCCGAATCCTTGTTGGGTCTACTGAGGGTGTTTTTCCCTAAATAATTTCCCTCTTCCCTTACATGCAAATGCGGGTAGATTACCTCTAAAATAGTTCCTTCCTCATAACTTACCCATTATAGTTATTATCATATATGCGTATAACCTGAACAGGTAGTAAAGAGCGGTAATTATTTAAAAAAAACTCTCTGGTAAGGGAGCTCGAAAGTTTATAGCCGTTAGAGCCTAACCATACAAACCTACAAAATTCTAACGTTCCATGTCTCATAGTTAATATGTGGTCTCCTTTGCCACAAGCTCTCTTAAGTAGTTCCCGCCCGGATGTCAAAAACAAAGGGAATATATCACCTCCGGAATTTTCAACCCCTGTGGGCTTGGTGGCAAAATTCATTTCTGATCCCCACGCCACGTCCCCCAAGTAAGAAGACCGACCCTTTGTCGTCTGTCCGCCACTGCTTATCCAATATATATTCACCGCTAGTCTTCATATCTGAAGGACGTTCCTAGATTCATCAGAAGAGGATGTGCTGTGACGTTTTGACAAGGAAGCCACACACAAAATTTCTATAAATATTGTTTTTATTTTGAATAACAATACCACAGTACACACGATTCAGCGGTCGAATGGTCTAAGGCAGGGGTCTCCAAACTTTTTGCTACGCGGACCACATAATATATTTTACACATTTTTGTGGGCCAAAGCAATAATAATAATATTTAGCACCGCGTCTTACTACCCGTTCGGGTTATAAGTTTTAAGTACTAATTACGCTAATGGATTAGGAATAGAGGAGGATGAATTGGAGGAAGTGAACCCACATTTGCGTGGAGGGAGAGTGTAAAACCATTTAGGAAAAACCACCCCCAGTTCACCCGACAGAGATTCGAACCTCGATACCCCGTCCTCAGCAGTCGAGCTTCAACACGACAAGCGCGTTAGCCAACTACGCCACCGAGGCAGGTGCCAAAGTAACGTTCACCTGTTCTTCAAGTAGTATAATTTTTGCCCTGAATGCCTTGACATGCGCAAATAGATCATAAATCAAATTTGTTTCAACATGCAAATTTAGAATCAAGTCATAAAAAAATACCACTTTCCAAGATTAGTCAGTGTTTGATAAAAGTGATTGACATTGATTCTTTTCTGTGAGAAATGAATCAATTTATATGTAATAAATTATATTTATAATAATTAGTCAATATAATTACTTTTTTTTAAATTAGTTAACATTTCTTAGGACTTTACTTTTATAACTATCTAACGGGAGACTTGGCACTACTTAAAAATCGTCTCAGTCAAGCCGTTCTGTTGTATACGGAATGGCGCCTACGATTAAGACAAGTGTTTGCAATTCCGACAGCACTCTGACTTGGTGTCATGGGGGAAGCACGCGCGCGGACAGAAACTGGTCATGCCAAATAAACTGTGTGGTTAATAAATAACGAAGAGAACTACTTAAGTTGTTTTTTGATAAGATCATGGAACGAGCCGGATATAATTTTGTGGCGCACCAGATGTGGCCCACGGGCCATAGTTTGGAGACTCCTGGTCTAAGGCGTCACTCTCTCAATAGACTTTACTACTCCCGATGACGGGTATATCAGGGTTCGAATATTGGTCGAATATACTAAGACCGGTTCTAGTTGTCCATACCTCCTCCACGCAAATGCATGAACATTCACTCTAATTTCAACTCTCCTCATCCATAGCACATTATTGCGATTAGTACGCATGCGTATAACGTGAACGGGTAGTATGACGTGGTGCTAAAAAAAATACACACAAACACACTCACATTAAGATAGCACACACAAAGGCAAAGGGAATATTAATGACGTGAAATGGAAGAAGGCAGTGTCTACGAGTCTAGCGGTGCTAATGAAAGTCAGCGCCCTACCACCCTCCAAGTAGTGTGGTTTGCCGGCGCTAGGGGATGAAGTGGTCGAGTAAGGTTGGTGGTTCATGTGGTAGCTCCTGAAAGAAGTGACAGAAAAAGATGGGGTTTCCGCCTCACGCACTTCACAAGGTATTTGACCTCTCACACGCCACCCATTTTAGACTTGTCCGATACAATCTTCTAGAAGCAAATATAGAATCTTAACTATTTTATGAATGTGTAATACACTGGAATTTTAGGTTATTTTTTAGCACCGCATCTTACTACCCGTTGGGGTCATACGATTATGTATTGATTAGGTTAATTATTTTAGGGATTAGATTTGTTATAATTATTGGAAGTGTACCCGCATTTGTGTGTAGGTAGATTGGATATTTTTTTAAACCACCATCAGTACACCCGATCAAGATTTGAACCTTGATCTCTCCGTTATTGGCAGTCTAGTCTACTGCGAGAGTGGCGGCTTAGACCACGTAGCCAACGAAGTGGTTTTTTTAAGGTTCACGGCACATTATTATTTGTTGTAAGTCCTCACGGCACACTGAAGGTGCAAGTTGCCAACACTACGGGAGACTCTGACACGCACATCCTCAGAGACTTCTTTCAATTGGACAGGAAATGCACTTGTCCTCTATTCGACCACGAATTGATCTTTTGTGTAATAAACACTATTTTAATTAATTACACAACTGTCTGTTTGTAACTCATTTTAATCATCTGATAAATAAATATATCAATGCTTTCAAACATGTATCTCTAATTTATTGTCTTAAATGATTAAAACTAAACAAATTTATTTATATATTATCAGAAATATAATACCATTGATAATTTCACGGCAGACCCGGTGAATTTTTAAGCACATGGCAAACGCTTTGAAATTTACTGGCGTAGTGGTTCTTAGCCATGGGCGTATAAAGGTGGGGGAATGGGTTTGGACCCTTTTGGAAATTGTTAGACACCTAACCCCCCCCCCACCTCCCCGGACCCCTTTGTAAATTGTTAGACACCTACACTCTTATGGAATGGTTGTATTCAAGGAGGGGGTTCCACATAATATATGCATTCAAATCATAATCGGAGGTGAAAATAATCGCAATTATATGGGAAAGTAAAACTGTTTTAAATCAAATTTATTCACTTAAAAACAGTTTCACTATCACCGAAATAAAGCGAATTCTATTTTTTTTAAATAAGGATTTAGTTAACTCTTGGCGTTAAACAATAACATACAAGTCAATGTTTTGCAGGATCACTTGCTAAAAAAGTGAGAAAGATAGATAAGTATTTAAAAATGAACTCTGCAAGTCAAATTTTCATTATTGTCATTTTCAACATAAAACTTTTTCTTTTCTTACTTCTTGACTTTGCGATGAATAATAATTGACGTGAAAGTTGTGTTTTTATCAATAAAGGCGAATTTATTTTAGGTTTTGAAATGGGAATGTAAATAAAAATATATCCAAGTATTAAAATGATCATACATGTATTAACAAGCATTATATTGGTTTATAAATAGCTATAATTTTTTTAAAAAAGAAATGTTTTATCAACTCATAACAATGGACATAATCATTTATAAGAGAAAATAATAGTACTGACAATTCACGATAGATTTGACCCATTCTGACAAAAATGTACGAGGCATCATCCCATTTTCACCCATTTCACAGAAACGTTTTTTTCAATTTGTCAATTAATGTAGACATGTGCAACCGATACACCAGGGCACTCCATCTGTATTCGTTTATAAAATTTCCAAAATTTTCACTATCACGTTTCCTAGAGTGCATGAGTACTTGGTGTTTGTCTTGTCTTATTGTAATATTTAACGTGAACCTTATAAAACGCATGGGTTTTGTTAACCCTCATATTACAAGTTAACCCAACCCATGTCATCATTCAATGCTCTTAATATCACACCGCTAATTCTAGCCACTATTTATTCGAAGTAAAATATCTTCGTCAATTCTTTAAAGAATCGAACCAATACTTTAAGAAAAGATTACCTGTATGAATTCTAACTTAAAACTGAGTAAAACTTTAGGGATTAAAATTTAATATAGCTTGGAACAATCTAAATTATTTATGTTGCTCGAAGCTCTAAAAAACTGGTTATGTTAAGTATACGTGAATAAAATAAATAATATGAGTATATATTTGCTTGTATAGTATATTATATTTGATGAAAAAACTTTTTAAACCAATTAGAGGTAAATCATTTCTTATTATTAGCACCGCGTCTTACTACCCGTTCGGGTTATACGTACTTACGCTAATGTGTAATGGTAGGGTGATTGTGAGATGAAATGGAGGACCTACAGTTTAACGTGGAATCCGAACCACGGTGGAGGCCTGGAATTCCCCACATTCACAAGATGTCTTGTCTGAGGTGAAGGAAGGGTTTGGTAATCAGATAAATCTGTGCCGGGACCGAGGATTTAACCCCGGCCTCCAGCATAGAAGTCTGACACCTTACCCCTAGACCGCCAGGTCACCGACTAAATCATTTCTTAATATCATTTGAGCATCAACATTTTGTTGCACAATTGTAATAGGTATATAAACTATAAATAGTGATTCAAAGATTTCAAATCATCACATTTCAAGGGTTATAAGGGGCCAAACACGATATTTGATATTTAATGACTTTTGCATTTTAAGGTAAAATAATGACTGTGTGACGGGCTTGTGCCTTGTAGCCCTTACAAACTAGTAATTGGTGACCTGGTGGTATAGGGGTATGGTGTCAGACTTCTGTTTTGGGGTCCGAGATTCAATCCTCGGTCATGGCACAGATTTATCTGATTACCAATCTCTTCCTTCCCCTCTGACAAATCGTGTATTAATCACAACCTTTGAATGTGTGGAATGCCAGGCCTTCACCGTGGTTCGGATTCCACGTTAAACTTTAGGTCCTCCATTTCATCTCGCAATAACCCTACCATTACACATTAGCATAAGTGCGTAAAACCCTTACAGTTAGTAAGACGCGGTACTAATAATAATAATAATAATAATACTAACACTAGTAATTCTACCGCTGTTGACTCGCCTGTCCATGAGTAGAGTCGGCTAGCTTCACCAGGATCATCCGATACCAAATCACTGGTTACTAAGTTTGATTTGCCAATGTTAAAAACAGAAGACGAACCCTATCAACAGCTCAAATAATTAAAATAACAGATCAACGTGCCAGCGCAATACTGCTAGTCACAAATGGAGCACTATAAATGATGGATGTTGCTTTCTATTGGCCGTCGTTGTCCCCACTCTTTTCTTTTGCCTTTGGCTAAATTAGATGTTTATAAACGAGGGGAGCCTTGGTGAAACATCGTAACCTTACAACTTCGTTGTTACTTATACCTTGCACTTGTATTTTCTATACGGTCGCTGCTGGAGGGTCGTCCTACACAACTATCGCCAACAACAATCCTGTGAGATGGAAGAACTGACTGTCTGCTCAATCCGGCGAAGATAACCTCCCTCCACAGCCAATATGTAAATGATCTCTTCAATCTAGTCATTTTGATCAAAGTTTTGGACGCATCTTGCATTAGTTTATTGTATTGTTTATGTAGGCTGGCTAGTTTGCCCTGTACGGGATTAACCCGCCATGATTTATAAATGAGGCAACCAAGTTAGAAATGAAGTATCTGGCGTCTGGTCTGTTTTAAGTCGCTTAACGATTCTTAGTAATGTTTAATTGCTTCCATGGCTTAGTTAATTAGGATAGGCTAAGAGTGACCTGACTTAGATTTATAGGTCTATTTGTCTAATCTTAGAGATCTGATTAAGCCAGTGTTTTTCTAGTCCACATTGTTGTTATGACCGCATGTTTGACCGAACTTGTTGGGCGACTTGTGGCCCAAGATTTGTATTATTTTGTTGTGAGTGCCCGGCGGCCTTAAGGCGCTGTTGCGGGATGTGGTATCTCTCACTATGAATACTTTACTTACATGTTTATTTGCTTGTTAGTGTGAGAACTTGTAGTTACAACTACCTAGAGTATTTTCAATTGGGATTAGAATTCTTTATTTACTATTCCAATGTTTGTGTCTTATGGTCTAAGTCAGGACATTTTAGTACGAGGTTTCAAGCTAGCTGAGCATTGTCTGCTCATTCTTCATTCAAAATTAAATATCTCTATGTAACATTTGTAACGAGTTACAAGTTAATGTAATATCAAATGAGCCGTCACTCACCGCCACCCCTGATGAACTCCAACACAAGAGCACGAGCTCTAACCTCCACACTCCGACGGGCACAGCTGACTGAGCGGAGCTTTCGACCAACTGACTGCGCGGGACTCGATCCGCGGCCGGCCGGAAACGAATGAGGTTCCGCGCGGCCAGACGGAGTTATGACTTCTGCAGCTAGGACAATCTGGAATGATCTAGCTGCTGCCAGAACCATCCTTTGCTGTCATGTTTATTCTATCGACTTGCCCCCTCCTTCCCTTGCCCCGTCTCTCTGCGGGTACAATAATGTATATATAGTGGAACGCGGGTTTTCAATAGTCACTTATTATTCCACCGACTGGCTTAGGTGAGGACGACGACTAGGGGCAGTGATTTATTTAATATTCAAAATTCCAATTTTGGCGTAATGGAGGATATCTTGTCTAAATTATTGTTTGGGACTTATAAATATTTAAACTTAGAATAATGAAATGTTTCACGCAGGTCAAGGCGAATGCGCTTGCTTTCTTTCTCCTCATACGAGGTTTAATTCATTCTAATTGTACTATTTCATTTTGTTATATACACATAATGTATATTTAATTTCAAGTATATATTTTGGGCCACGCTTTGGCGAATTCTGCGTCTCGGGCTTACCCCCCATCCTTTCTTGTTTGCGTATTTAGTGTATATGGGATTATCTAGCTATCTATTTTCTGAGAGCGCAGGGCACTTAGGTGTTAGAGTTGAGGCTTGGCCTAACGTCTTATTCTATCAACTATTTTGGTTCAACTTTATGTTGATTTCTTTAGATCTAAAGGCGCGTATTTGTTTCTCTTATTATTGCCTAAATTTAGATGTGTGTTAAGAGTTGCAGTGTAGTATCGTTGTTTGCACTTAATGCTATAACCGAAGGAACCATAGACTTCCATGATGACAATTAATATTACTGTTGTACTGACAACCAGATTATAACTATATGTTTCTTTTCATATTTTCAGATAATGTAATGTCAATTAATTCCTTAATCTCAGTAGAGTTATTTAAATCTGAGAAGATAAGCGCTTCACGCCATATTGTTATATTTTGCTCTAATTATGTATTTACTTTCTATTTTGTCCTAAATAAAACAAACAATCTTTGTTAATGACTGTTAAACTTCTTGGCTGATTTTCCCATCACTCTTCCTAAAATGTTAGCTAATTGTTACAAGAGGTTTGCACATTTTCTGGACTTAGAGAAGTTACTAGCTCAAGTTAAAAGTTCAGTTAGAGATACTATGATAAGTTTAACTTTCTAGGTCATATGTAGCAAAAAGGTATTCAGGCTTATTTAAGGAACCAATTTCAGATTTATTACTAGACTAATATGGACTTAGCTATCTATTATTGTTATATTATTGTTTTTGTAGACCAGTAGGTCAGTTGTTTTTATATGGGACGTGGGGTTAACTTCTTCTTCAGGTAGTTACGGTGGCTTAAATAATAGGAAGCGCTGTTTTGATCAAGTGATCAGGAGCTCTGTTCGACTTTGTTTAAACAATGTGGTCATTCGACATGATATTAGTTCATACTTGTAACTTTGGTATAGATCTGTAAACAGGTTGTGGCCTTGGTTATTCTTGTTTTCTCATATTTTGTATTTGATATATTACTATTAATGAAATTTAAAGACCATTATGTAAATCTTATACTAATTGTCTTTAATAAACATATCTACTCTTTACTTACTATGCATATATGTCCACCCTTATCCTCTCTCTAGCTATTTCACACTCTGCTGTTGTACTGCCATACTGACAAGAGTCCTATGGCATAGTGTCAAGACGGTAGAAATGTATGGGGCTGAAATTTAGTGTAACTAGAATTTTCAATGAAATGTACAGAATAAAATATTTATAGTAGTATTAGTACTAATATGTATTAATATAATTAATATTTCATTATGTACATCTCATATGATTGTCTAGTTACCCGCCTCGGTAGCGTAGTTGGCTAACGCGCTAGTCGTGTTGAGTCCGACCGCCTAGGACGGGGAGATCGAGATTCGAATCTTCGGTCGGGTGAACTGGGGGGGGGGGGAGGTCCTAAATGTTTTTCCACTCTCCCTCCACGCAAATGCGGGTTCACTTCCTATAATTAAACCTTCCCAATTCCCAATCCATTAGCGTAATTATTACTTAAAGCGTATAACCTGAACGGGTGGTAAGACGTGGTGCTAAATAATAATAATAATGATTGTCTAGTTACTCTAAATTTCAACCCCATGCATTATTACTTTACCTTAACAAGGGGTACGCAAAAAAGCAAAACATAACAAGTTGGATCTCTTATAACTTGTGAAATGTAATTATTTTAAATCATTGACTCCCTATTTATAGCTTATAGTTAATTATACACTTGTTAAAACTGCCCAATAAAATTTTTATTGTTGAATGACCTTAATAAGATTTCATCAGAAAAACAAACATTATTTTGAAGATAATATGAAACATTCCTCAGATAAAAGTGTGAAGTAGCTGTCCATAAACTACATAGCTCTAATTTTGTTTTATATTATCTCCTTGTCACACATTGTCACAATTTTGT
>CABFOW010000225.1:0-22859 GCA_902141385.1 Timema californicum
TTTTTTTAAATGTTTAATTTAGTAATTTTTGTTTATAGATATATATAAAAAAATGCATACAAATTTTAGATTTCCATCATGTATAGCTGCCTCTGTGGCCTAGTGGTCATAGTTCCTGGTTAAAGATCAAGAGGTCCCGGGCTTGATCCCTGGAGCTACCAGAATTTATGTGATGCATTGGGTCTGCACAGGGGTAAAGTTAGCCTCATGAGGACTATTGAATGGAAAAGGTAGCGGCTTTGGTCAAGAAAACTAAGATTAACAGCCGGCGGTTCATTGTGCTAACCACATGACACTCTCTATCCAAAGAAGTTGGCGCTATCTTAGCCTACAGACAGTGAAAGCTTGGTCAGTATGGCTCGATTGCGAGCTGATACAATAGAATTTATTTTTATTTATAACATTAGCCTTAGTTTATATTTTGTTAGTATTTATCAATTTCAACTTACTGTAAAATCATTTAGCCATTGGGCCTCCTCATTGTTAAACATTAGTCATAAAATAAATTAAATTGCTATACATATTTGAAAGCACATACAGGAAAAGTGGATAGAAAACATATATAAAGTAATAAGCACAATATGGCTTTTAAAATGAAAAGAAGGGCATAGTTCAAGATTTATATTGCTACCACTGGATAAAGAGATAATGTCTTCCTCTTTAAGGAAATTGATTGTTACAGCCCAATCCCCCGATCTAGGTTTCATTCTATCAAATACAGATAAAATAAATATAGTAGCAGTACTAATGAAAACAAATTCAACTAACCAATTGCTCTTAGGAACCGCACCAAGTCTTTTGACAGATCCCATTTGCACTGCTCAAGAGCTGCATCCAGTAGTAGTGTGGCATACTGTCTACTTATAGACGAAGGCTCCAAGTTCTGGAATAAAAGAGACACAATGTCAATATGTAATATGTATGCTTAAGTTAACCAATCATATATGCTACAATGATAATATTCTAAAATCACACATTGATGTTTAAATAAAATAATGTTTGTTCTTTTAAATTCATGAGAAACTTTAATACATATTAAATAGTTTACGCTCTCTAGCTGAAGAAGCTACCTGTGGCATTGATAGCTCGTTAAAACAAAGTTTTTTAGTACATAATATATTTTGTTTACAAAACATTGTACACAATAATAGACAGAGTTATAAGTTTGCTACTATAAAACCATGTCCTACATTTCCCCTCAAGTGCACACCATGTCACTTCCCCATTATATAATGTAGATCCCAAAATTCTTTTAACACTTCTGATTTTTCGGTCATGGTAATCCTTTGGTGAATACATTCGCCATCATATCATCAGCTTGCAAATAGAGTAATGTAACCCAACCCTGTTTGATTGCTTCCCTGATGAAGTGATAGTATATATCTTTGTGTTTGGTTCTTGAGTGGAACATAGAGTTTTTGAGCTTCCTGATTGTCATTGTAAATTGGCATGATTTATTTACTTCCCAACCCTACTTTCAGGACTTAGGTTAAATAAATAGCTTTCTGTACCACTTCAGTCAAGATGTCAACCCATGTATTCAGCTTCAGTAGTAGACAATATCATAGATCACTGTTTCTTCGCCTCTGAAGTCAATGCTTCATTTGCAAGTATAAAAACAAATCCTGTGTGAGATTTTCTGTCTTGTGTACATGCTGCCCAATCAGCATCCACAAGCCCTTCCAAATGACTTTAGCCCTTCTGGTATGTGATTCCTAGGCTTGTAGTTCCACACAAATTTTGTGTAATCTTTTTGTTGCGATCCAGTATTGTTTTTGATAATAGCTGTTAAATTGGCTTAAAAGTTCACTGAAAAAGCTATCTGGTCTAGTTCCTATGGCCAGGTACACTCCGCCGAGATTGTAAGGTATCAACTTATTGGCTCAGCCCACGCGGTATGCTAGACCTCCACATATGACTGCAGAATAGTTTGCCCAATTATGCCCAAAGCCGGATTTAGAGAAAGCCCTAAGTCCTAAAATTACTTCTTGACTGTTTGAAAGGAGTGATGGGAGAGGGGATATGTCCATTTGCGATGTCCAAATGTTTTGATCTACTAAATTAATTCTATTTTTTTGTTCCCTTTCTAATAAAATCAATTATTCGTTACATACTTAGTTAATTAATTATGTTTTGTCTCATTAATATATGAGCTGGCTTTTATTTTTTATCTGTTAAAGATTTAACAACGCCACACATTATTTTGGCAGCAGTGCTACCCACATTTATTGGTTTTACATGGAACATTAAAGTTGGTCTCCCTCTTTTCAAAATCTTTATTATTGTGAATAGCTAATTATGAATTTATTAATGATTATTTATAATATTCCACATATGTAAAGCAAATAACATATAAACTATAAAAGATTTTTACTTTATTTGTAAGATGCTGAGTTAAATAAAACTTTGATAATTTAAGGGCACCAATCCTGAGTTAAAATATTATCTACTGGACATATTTTAGTTATAAAAGTGAATTTATTTGTTTCTTCAACGTTATTATGACTGTCTATACAACTTTGTGGTACCATAGTTTGATTCCATACTTTGATTGGGAAAAATGATAGTTTAAGAAAAGTGTAAGAAAAACTCTAGTTGGAATTCTGGGTAAAATGATTTATTTTTATTAGATTTGCTCAGTTAACCCTGAAATATAATTCTTACCTTGACTTATTACCGTATGGCCTTATCCTATAAGCAACACCATAGTGTAACTCATCAAGGTAGGCTCACTCAATATCTTCCAAGGTAAATGGAGTGCACTTCCAACACTGGAGTTATTAATAACTTATATAAGTGGATAAAATTGAGGTAGGTAGCCAAGAAGAAAGGTGTAAAAAACTTTTTTCATGAAATAAAATACCAAGCCGGTATTCTAAATTAAATGCCCATTTCCTGATTAAGATTCAGACCCTAGATTTTCAGATTCATAAAATGTTCAAAAAGATCAAAATGACTTCATTGAATTGTATTTAAAATTGATTTACTATTTATTACCAATTTCTCATAATATAAATATAAGCTAAACTAAAAAATTTAACTATCAAGACCAATGATCAATATGCTTGGCAAAAAAAGATTATGAATACAGGTCTAATATATTTGTTAATGACTACTTATTAATTGTCATAAAAACTAAAACACTAAGTAAATAAAAAAAATATTGTTTAAAATGTAATGCAAGATTTCATTCTAATAATGTGTATCTCCTACCACAATAGCTCACCTGCAGTATAATTAAATATGAAGCTGCTGTATCAAGGTGTTTCTTAGCAAGACACTCTTGAAACAGGTCCTTGGGTTTTCCTGCCGCAGAGAAAAGGTAAGGCCAAAGAGCAATCTCTGTCTTACGAGCACATTGTACCACAGTCTGCTGGTAAACAGGGAACTCCTTTATGAACTCAATCACACTGGGAAGGAGAGCATCTGGGATTGGCTCTTTGCTCGTGGCTTCCTCTTCAAGAACCTAACAACAAGACACAATGTCACCATCTCGTACCTAATAGAGCATGATTGACTTTATTTAAGGTGAGGAGAAAGAAGACACGAGAAAAGAATATGTCCTTGCAATTTTTATAGTAAAACTTTTTTGGAAAAATAAAATATTGTTCAGTACAGACAATCATCATCATCATCATCATCACGATACCCCTCCAGTTTGCCGGGTAGGGTGTTTGCGAACAAGCTCTCGCCACAATGTATGTCCAGGACATTTCTCCTTCCGTCATTCTTCTTATTCTTATTATTTAGCACTGCGTATTATTACCTGTTCGGATTATATGCTTAAGTACTAATTACACTAATGGGTTAGGCATTGGGAAGGTTGAATTTAGAGGAAGTGAACCCACATTTTTGTGGAGGGAGAGTGGAAAACCATATAGGAAAAGCCACCCCGAGTTCACCCGATCAAGATTTGAGCCTCAATCTCCCCGTTTTCTGCAGTCTAGCTACACATGAAACTAGCGTACTAGCTAACTATGCCACCGAAGCGGGTCCATCACTCTTCTCCTGCTGTCTTCATTCTTTTATATATCTTCCTTTATCTGGTCGGTCCATCCACCTACTTCTGGGTCATTCAAATGGTTTTCTGCCCTTTACCTCTCTTTCCATGTATACACGTGTTCTTGTGTTTTCCATTCTTTTCACAAGGCCAAACCATCTGAGTCTTAATGACGTTAACCTTTCTTCAATTGGTTCCTTCATTCCTAACTCCTCTCTCATGTCCTCGTTCCTTACTCTATTTCTTTGTGTCTTCTACAGGATACTTCTTGAAAACTTAATGAAACATGCTTGCAGCTTACTCAGCTCTTTCTTATTTGATGTGCAAGTATTTAAACTGTACCTAAGAATGGGGACAAACATATAGTTTAATTTTCTACACATGATGATATCAACAAGTTCTTGAATATCTGTCATTAGCATAGTAGCATTAGATGACAAGCATTTTAGATAAAAAGAAAAAGCTGTAATTAAATTTCAGGACACCCTTGACAGATATTCAACAACTGTTTATATCATCATGTGAAGAAAATTAAACTCTATGTTTGTAATGAAGCAATATTTGATTTAGATTTTATCTTTTATTTTGATTGTTTGAGAAACTAAAATAGTCTTTAGAAACCTATAGTAATTAATTTTATTTACACTCACAATCGCATGGGCTGCCATTTGCCTTGCAATTCTATAACAATGAATTGAAATGGTAGAAACAACTGTGAAAATTCACTGAACCATTTGATGTCTTCTTAAAGGTTACCACCTGTCCCATATTTTATGGGCTCATTTATTATTTAAAGTGTTTGTCCTAAGATAAAGGGGATGAACATGCAAGGGGGAAAATATATTTTGTAGAAATCATAATTTAATATTTAACACAATAAATCTCAATCAAATTATATTTATATTCACTGAAAATGTACTAAAATTTCCACCATCAAATATGTATTTGTTTCTGTGTGAAACCCCCTTAGCAAAATTTATTCTCTTTACACAATTGCTTTTTAAAATAAATATCCAACCTTAGTAACAAGACCTAATATATAAAGTTCAAACAAGGAATTTAAGGTATTTAAATTATAAAAGGGTATAGTATGCAATGGACAGAACACCTAATAATAATAGGATAATTAACTACTCAATGACAAGAGTTTGCCCAGCGAAGAACCAAATAAAGAGGCAAATAAATATATTATATAAACAAAGACCTAAATATAAATAACCAATGTAGACAGCCCTTCAAAACTTTTCACAGAAGGGATATGCTCAAAACATAATATAATTTGTCGAAAAAGAATCTGTGATGATAGCACCCTGCTGCTATGTGAGGAATGCTCTCAATCCAAGACCAAGTTGAGTGTCAGAGGCGTTATCCTAAGTACTTGTTATTTGTGGTTGATGTATTGTAATATTGTGATGTCTTTATGTCTGCAATATGTTTAACAAACTACACTTCGCCTTGTACTGAAATGAATTATGTTCTTAGCTGTTATACAGTATTATTGATAAATTATTAACAATTCTCGCCACATTATTATAGAATCCTCTAAAACAACATCTAAAGATATATCACTCAGTACCATGAAGGCTCGCTAAACAAGCTAAGTTATAATCTAAGCATAATCTATAATTTGCTTACTTCATTTTACATAACATTAAAAAAAAAATACAACTAGGGTTGTGTTCAAAAATGTGCTCTCATAGCACCAAACAACACCGAACCAAATATCTGACTTTACAAACCCTATCCCCAAACAACACGGAACCAAATATCAGACTTTACAAACCCTAACCCCAAACAACACGGAACCAAATATCTGACTTTACAAACCCTAACCCCAAACAACACCGAACCAAAATATCTGACTTTACAAACCCTAACCCCAAACATTTGACTTTACAAACCCTAACCCCAAACAACACCGAACCAAATATCTGACTTTACAAACCCTAACCCCAAACAAAACCGAACCAAATATCTGACTTTACAAACCCTAACCCCAAACAACACGGAACCAAATATCTGACTTTACAAACCCTAACCCCAAACAACACCGAACCAAAATATCTGACTTTACAAACCCTAACCCCAAACAACACCGAACCAAATGTATGACTTTACAAACCCTATCCCCAAACAACATGAAACCAAATGTCTTACTTTACAAACCCTTGTCCCAAACAACACAAAACCAAATGTTTGACTTTACAAACCCTAACCCCAAACAACACGGAACCAAATGTCTGACTTTACAAACCCTATCCCCAAACAACACAGAATCATATGTCTGACTTTATAAACCCTAGTCCCATACAACACAAAATAAAAGGTTTCTATAAATGCCACAAAGCAAGATAAAGCAAATGTAAAAGTCACCTATCTTTCACCTCAATTAACTTATTAAGGTTGCTGCCTACTCAAATGGAAATATCCTTACACTGTTTTTGTTGTTGTTGTGAGAATGTTTAACAATGAGGTGTCTCAATGGCTAAATGAGAATGGCAGTTCTGAAGCTTAAAAATCACTAAAACTCTGAATAACCCTAAGATGTTCTGTTGTGAGCCTAATAAAATGTATTGTTTGAGTAAGGAAAAATGTATGTTTCTACTTTCGACATTTAGCAAGAAATATCATTGAAAATGATCTAATTACACTTATTCATTAGTTTTTAAATTACAAAGTCTAAAATGTAAGGTTTTTAATCTTTGGAGGCATAGCAACATCTTGATGTCAAACATCTCTGTTTCCGCATGAGTTTTTATGTCTAAATAATAATCCACTTCTTAAGTAACATGATATTTATGGATTTCTGAAACATATCACAGAATCTCTATGGTGGACTCTTTAACATTAGACTCAAAAGAAGATTCTCCTTAGGAAGCCTCGATTATTACTTTAGTATAACCATTGTATTGCAGGATACATTTATAAATGACTAAATCAAAGACATTCACCCAACTTTAACCTGAAAGATCTCTCACACTACAATACACGAGGCAGATAAAAAATATACGATAAATTCTTTCAACATTCAAAATTAATAATAGTAGTTATTATAAAAGTCTGTGATCTCAGTGAATTATTTTGAGCAGAAGACCAACCTTTATTTTTATGTATACTGTTAAAATTAGAGATGGTTCAAATACGATACTTCTTGAAGCTTGCATTTAAATTCAAATTTTTGAATTTTTAAAAATATACCGTTTTAATACAATTAAAATATTTAAAATAGAATTTAAAAAAAGTTGTCTTAAGGCTTGGTGCCTCTGAAAGATTATATTTTATGTCTATTGCATCATAAACAAACAAAAGAACACTTTTTTAGAAAATTAATTTATACATTTTTTGTAATGTATTTCTTTCTCAACTAAACAAGTCTATATAACATTTCACTAATATTTGCTTGAAAATGTTATATCAAGTCAAGGTATTCATAATTGTATTTGAGAGCCATTTTAAGATTTTTATGAATCCCGAAGCTCTCGAATACTATTGGATTTAAGTAGAGATGTAACAAAACCTGTTTTTCTCGATTCTGATTCTTAAGTTCCACCTCAATTTTTGATTCTCGAAACTTTTTACTTGATTATTTTTACAATCATCCAACCTCAAATAAAACAACTTCATAGCATGGCAAAAAAACAACCTAAAATTGTAATTAGTAATAAAAAATAATTAATTTATAATTTTTACAAAAAAACAGATCCAAGTATAAAAGTAATGAAGTATTAAAGCATATTAATAATTAATAGAATAGTTGAGAATTACAAAATATGCATGTATTTTTAGCTACAAATAAAGCCTCACTAAGTCAAACATTTATAGATAATTATTGAAAACACATAAATAAATGTTGAAAACACAATTCTTTTAAATTCACCAAATAGTAGGGGTATGTGAAACTTCAAAACTTGGACTTGGCTTTAAAACAAACATCAGCTTCAACTTCGCTTTGAAATAAATTCTTTAATATTGATATGGAAAAAATCTAAAGTGATTGAATTGAATGTTGTGATAATAGCTTGATTTGTCAGATTAACACTAAATATTGGGAACATTTGTAAAATAAAACAGTTTCTAAGTGATTTTAGTGCATTAAGTTATATAAATAACCACAATATTATATTTTCTTAAGCATAAAACAACTAAAAGAAAATATTCAAGCTTTGATTCAGCTTCGAGAATATTTCCTTAATTCGAGTTCACTTCGAATTGAAAAAGTGGACTTCCCACACCCCTACCAAATAGGGCTGTTAACTAAACTAAAATACATAGCAAATAAACACTCTTACCAAATAGGGCTGTTAAATAAATTAAAATACATAGCAAATAATGACAACTACACTAATATGAGAGATAATCAATTATTACTACTCATTCTAAAGTTTACTGTTTTGCTTAGACACAGTACTTTCAATGAGAATTAGGAATTGAGGTATCGAAGAATCAATTTGGACATTGCTTGATTTAAGGGATTCGAGGATTTAAGCATCCCATCTCTAGTTAAATACATTACAAAGATAATTTTCCCTTATGAGAGTCCAATATTACATCACGAATGTAAGTGATTGAAACCATACCTCATGTAAAAGCAGCTCTAATGAATGAGGAAAGTAGGGAAGATTTGTACAGCTTCTCGCAATCTCCCATGCATGATATCCCAAGTTGCGACGAATCAACTGGCGAAGAATCTGATGTAAGTACACTTGACTCTGGAAGATGAAAAAAATAATATAATGGTGATAATGATTTATTCTGTACTGGTATAGTAGAAACATACTTTTACAAACTAATGAAACTAGTCCACAAAGATCCAAAAGTTAACCATTAAGCATGCTTTGCCTATACACACGCTTATTAACAACTCACAGAACCAAATAAAAAGTCAAACTATTACCTCAAGAAATTGCTGGTGTATAAAAACCATAAAGAATATTTTGTTTAATAATTTATCATTTCATTACATTGAATCATCATTTAGCATATTGTATTACTTATTAGGGGTGTGTGGGACTCCCGAATTTTGATATTCCTGAGGGAAAGAATATTTCCCATTCCCGACCTGATTGTCGAGACAGAAATGCTCTATATAATCTAGAAAATGTCAGAAATTGTTCCTTTCATTCCTGAATATAGAAAACATTTGGTAATTCATTACATTTTTCTGTTTGCTATTATTATTTGATATGTGATAGGTATTTATTTGAATTATTTTTGTTAGATGATTTATTTTATATCTCACTTTGGTATTCATTTAACAAATTAAATATTGCACGGTATTTTTAAGATAGTATTAAAAATAATTAATTATACTTTTTTAATTCCCGTTCTCATCCTGAAGTAAGGGATTCTAAAATTATCATTCCCGATTTCATTTCGATTGTTGAGTCTCGTTCCCGTTCTCGTCTCAAACAAAAAAACTCAATCTCGCACGCACCTATTATTTATTGTGAAATATGGAAGTGAGTTGAGGATAAGTAACACAACGAATGAAACTGGTTTTTTTCCCCCTTCTTCCTCTTTAGCACCACATCTTAATACTCGTTTGGGTTGTACGCTAACGGGTTGATGAACTCAAAACAAGGAAAGAAGAAGTTTCAGGATATTAAAAAAAGAAGCTGCTCAATTTGGACAATGTAACAGATTTTTTGAAAGGCTTGTTGTAGAATATAATTTTTTTAGTGCACATTATTTCCTACATCTAATATCTAATTATGTTTGAAATTTGTATGTGGTGCAATTATGTACTGTTTACAACGATTACTTGAATATGTGATGAAAAATGATACAGTTTCAAGTTCAATTACAGTGTCCAAGTGACATTTTTCAACATATTTCTGAATTTATTACGTATTGTATTTTAATATTGGGTTTGTTAAATTCTAATTACAATTTATCAGAAAATACAATATTTATTTACTAAGGCAATTTGAATATTTATATTAATTAGGGCTGGGTCGATCAGCCCTTTTGCTGATCTTGTTGATCACCAATGCCAACCAATTGGTTTATTTTCTTTACAATATTACGAAGATAGTAAACAAAACAACATATATACATTTTTGAATATACATTAGCTTTTTCATTAAATTTTTAGTGAAAATATTAATAAACACGAACAATATTTATTGTAAAAAACTTAAATGTGCAATTAAAACTATTTAAAAATGAGAACGATAGTTGTTTTAAACCTCTTTGATTTAAAATATAAAATGCACAACTATGAACATAATTATTAATCATTTATAATAATTATTTCAAAACTAGCACAAACTTATTCAAAGACTAAGATTCTGTTTATTTGTTTTCAACTTTTACATGAAAAGTTGCTAACAATAATTACTTTTTTTTAATAGTATATTTCAACTAAACAATCGTGATAAATGACAAACTAAAATTAGGATGATAGCTTGATTTATCAGAATAAAACCAAATATTATGAAATATTGAGCTAAAAAACATTTACCAAGTAATTTTAGAGTATAAAGTTATATAAATAGTGACAATATATATTGTCACAAGCATAAAACCACTAAAAAAGTAAAAAAAGATTCAAAATGTGATTGGGCTTTAAGAATATCTCATGTCTATGATTAAAATTCACTTCCAATCGAAAAAGTGGTCTTTGCACACCCCTACTTAATATTAATGAAGTTGAATGTTGTAATGAATGATAAATTTGATAAGCTAATAAAAAATAACATATTGTTCAATTTTATCTCACCGTTCTCTCCAACACGCAGAATGGTAAAGAAAATGGCGAGTTAGAATCTGAAGTGTACAACATAGTATCATTTTCAGCACCGAGGAGAATGGCATCTTCAAATAATATAGCTGCAATCAACAAGCTTCATTAATAAAATGACCTTAATCAATACCAGATAATTAAAGGTGAAATGATAATTATGGGCAAAGTATCAATGTCAAATTTACCATACAACATTTAAAATGGGCATAAAAATATAAAAAACTAGTATAATAAAGTAAACTCAAGCTATTAACAAATTTAAACTTTACATCCATTACTGATTCCAGCCTGTGGTCTGGGTCAGTTGTTTTATTCAAGACAAAAATGTTCTACTATCGGTTTGTTAGGGCTGTCGTAGTTTCATTATGTCTTATCCTGTCCCCGGTCATTAATTCATCATTTTGAAAGAGTGAACCCACATTTCATAAACGATAAATTTTCGGCTATGCCGGGAATTGAGCCTGGGACCTTTAGCTCAGTAAACAAACATGTTACTGATTGAGCTAAAGCGTCGAATTAGTAATAAATTAAAACTATGGGCATTGTATAATATAAGGAAACATGAGTAAGGCGAATTTTATAGAAATACACCAACACTTCCCCATAGAAGAATTGGCAAAAAACATTGACCAAGCACACTTAACATTGTTAGGCTATATTTTCCCCCTTCGTCACAGCTTCGTTTATCTTACCATTGAAGACTTCTTAAGATTTTAAAAAAACAAGTTTTAGTTTGAAAGATAGCAAATATTTGTTCAACCCCAACCCCCGTTTTTTGTGAACAGCTGGAAGGATTATGTCGGTTAGGCTATGGCCCAAAAAGGAGTGTGTAACTGACGATTAAAATTTACTGGAATGAGGGTAAGAAAGCTCACCTAAAGGATATATCCTGAGTTGAAATGGAAGCATTATTCTTTTAGACATAAAGGAGTGAGATTTGTCTCCATCTCGAGGAAATAAGGGTAACCACACCCTCATACCATGAGCACCACAAAACAACCACAAAGCTTCAGTAAGGTGTGGTTTTTCCCTGCGAGATTTCCTAGGCACCCATACATTTTCCACACATGACGCTAGCACAGTAGGTGGAGAACATGTGTAAGAATGATACTGAAAATGAATACAAAAATTAAATATCAGGAAAGCTTATTATGAGAATTAGCAGCAAACCTCTGTTACACAACAAAAGGTGTGTATAGTCGGTCTTTTATAACACTTATAATAGTTAAACTAGATATTAATTCATATTTTTATAAGCCAAAGAAGTGTTTTTTTATTCAACTATTGAGGTTTTTCTTCTTCTTTTGTCTGGTCTAAATTAATTTCATATAGATTCTAAAAGAGTTGAGCTGTTATAACTTAAAAAGATAAATAGTGATAAAAATTAAGATTGAAATTTAAAATATTAAGTGCTGGAACCAACATTATAATTTAGTTGAATGTGCAAACACTTCCTTTTCAATTATTTTAATAAAAGTAGGAAATTAAATGAGTGTTGATAATCTCTATTTTGTTATATTTGAGATAATAAATTTTTTTTAAGAGGAGAAAATCACTACTCCATGTACAGTGACAGTAATGTAAAGTGTGAACTGTGTTCCTTTTTAAATTGTAAAAGCCACATTGTGTCCTTTTCTATCCCTATTTCCTGTACCTTCGTCCATATAAACCAAACTGTAATGCTTCCCAGATTTGTAGGTGGGTAGTTGTTCACCAATATATAGCCAAATCCAGGCACCCCCCTAGTCTCAGCCTTTTATAATATTCTCTCCTTTTTCTTTCAAGCAGGCCTTCTCACATCAGTCAATAATTTTTATACATAAATATAACTTTCTATCGATCTACCAAGAATAAAGACACAAGTATGAGTTCAGCCAACTGCAGAATCCAAACCTAAACTTTTTTTGTGAATCAGAAACAGGAAACAAAACAGTCAACAACACCCTACCTCTAGTCATGCTGCCATAGTCCAGTCTGTGTTTTACTCTCTTCTGGTGAAGAAGGAGACCGATGTTCCCCCAAAATGACATAATTGTTTGTTTTATTGTGAACTCGGAGGCCTACAGTTTTCTGGTAAGTGTGTAGGCCTTGTCCTTCTATCCTCCTTTCAATGTCTGATTCAATACAGCCGTTTAGTATGTGTGTGTGTGTATATATATACACACTGAGTGAATTGTAGTCTTTGTGTTATTAATTATATTCATTAGCACTAGGTGTCAGCACCGCATTGACCCTTCTCCCCTAATGGCTCTAGGCTTGCTAATCCCTCGCTTTTTCTTAGTATAACGGGAATTGTTCAAGCGCCATTTTAGCTTTCGGGACACACAGCCATGAAACTCTCTCATGTGAAATATTAATAAATGCTCGAGAATCAAGATTGGGGCACCCCAGCTATCATCTCATCCCTCCAGATATTCTCAATCACCATTCGCAAAGGTAGGCTCATAGTTAATTAATTGGTTTTCTCTGTATTTGATAATTTAACACATGTATGACAAATCTCATCTGTTGAACACCGCACACATATATTTTGGTCCTTTGGACTGGATCTATTTCTTTGAAATAAATGAACTCTCGCTATGGTACTGTACAGTCTATTAACAGAACAAATAACTCTGCTCATAAAGTTATTAATAACTACAAAGTGTTTTTAATTGTGTTAAATTCTCTTTATTTTAGTTTGTATTTCATTAGATAACAATATTAGTAAACTTACCCCTGTGTCCTCTAACTTAAGGTTCAGTTTCGCTTGCCAGGTTGATAAGGCTCATAATCACATTGTATTTTGTTGTATTACTATGTCACGAACTTGTTGTGTGGATTCTGATTTTGTTTGATTGTTTCTCATTTAATTAGTTCAAGTGTATTTTTGTTTATTGTACTAATATTGGTCAACATAAGGTTCGTAACTTTCAATCGGCAATGCAACATTATCAAGAAACACTTCGTTAAGATTAGGAAATTTGTAGCACAAGCCAATTCCAATGTGAACAAAGGGGAAGTATTGTCCAAATATCACATTCGAAAACTTTCTTTGTTCGAAAAGGAGGTTGAGTCAAAACGTAATGATTTTTAAGTGCTGTTATCCAAGATTGTCTCGGAAGAAATTGAAGATTACAATGATGAGATTGTAATCAGAATCAAGACGAAATATTTGAGTTACATATGTTTTTAAGTTGTAGTTAAACAATGTTACTTCCCACTCCTGAACCTCAACTGAACAATTCAAGTCACTCCGCGCCTTGTGGGTCTTTGGTTCAAACTCCAGCTGTACACTTAACGAAAATTAAACTACCGACCTTCTCTGGTGATGCATCACAGTGGATGAGTTATCACAATTTGTTCAAAACAACTATTCACCAAAATTCAAGCTTAACACTCGTTGAAAAAATGTCATATCTGATGTCAACTCTAAGTTCAGAAGTGTGTAATTTAATTAAGAGCCTTGCCCTTTCCATACCCAACTATCATTTAGCCTATGCTTTATTGTGTAATCGCTATTGTAACATAAAAAACTTAATTTCTCTTCACATAAATAAAATTATTGATTTGCGTCATGTCACTGGTGGGTCACTCAAGAGCCTATGTAACATGCTCAGTAATTACAATGAAAACAGTCAAGTTCTCCATGCTCTTGAAGGTCCTCTATTGTTCTCACTGTTGTTACTGAAACTCAACGGCAACACTCAACACCAGTTTGAGGCCAGCCGTGGTACAAATGTAAGCTTACCGATGGTAAATGAACTAATTAAGTTTTTACATCTTGAAGCTTAACATTTCAAGTCGGCCAATAATGTGAATACTATCCCCAGAAGCACCTACACACTACTCATACACCACAAGTCTCTTACTCATTGCCAAGGATGACAGGTGGCATCAAATCCACATCCTATCAAAATCACAAGGTCACCCTTGCCTGCTGAAATTGCTAAAAACTGGGAAGGATTTTTGAATAATATTCCCATTTTAGAAGCCATTAGCATACTATGCTATTTATATCTCAAGTCTGCTACCAACATTCAATTCCACGGGTTCTGTGATGCCAGTGAGGCAGGGTATGGATGTTGCCTCTACCTTAGATGTCTTGAGCCCAACAACAAAGTGACAATATTCTCATCACCAAATCACGTGCATCTCCCCTCAAAGAATTTTAGTAACTCGCTTGGAACTTTTCGCCGCTCACTTACTGGCTAAACTTTTGTACTATTTCACTGACCTCTTTATCACCATATTGCAAAATTGACTCAAGAACTGCTTGGTCAGATTCCATGATTGTCCTCTCGTGGATTCATACACCACCATATCGGCTGGTCTGGTCCTCCATGGCTTTCTCTTCCCTCTAAACAGTGGCCTCTTTCTCGTTTCACTCCTGTGGCCGAAGCGGCATTGCCCGATGTCAAACCCTCCCCATTAAATGTTCTCATTGTTAATCCTTCTACTGATTTGATCCATACATTACTGCTCAAATACTTGTCGTGGACAAAACTCGTCAACACAATGGCTTTTGTACTTTGCTTCCTTAAACAATGCAGATCAAAAGATCGCCAAATAGGACCCCTCAACCCTCAAGAGCTCACTGAAGCCATTCAACACATCTGTCGAGTTATCCAAGCTGAAACCAAGCTGAAACCTTCACCACCAATATAGAACTCATCAAGGCTAAGAAACCATGCGGCATGAAACTTAACGCTTATCCCCGTTCCTGGACAACCAGGGATAATTGAGAGTAGGCAGATGAATTAGTAACTCAAATCTGGCTCATGAAGCTAAACACCCTATCATGTTACCAAAATCACATCATATTGTCAACCTGATCATTGATCACTATTATCTCAAGCATCTCCATGCTGGACCTCAACTTCTGCAGTCTATTTTGTCCCAACAATTCTGGATCCTCTCTGTTCGCAGCACAATTAGACTTTGAATTTTCAAATGTTTTAGTTGCTTTCACCACAAACCAAAGCTAATAACTCCAATGATGTGTGATCTACCTGAATCTCGAGTGACTCCCTCACGTCCATTTCTCAAATCTGGAATGGATTATGGAGGTCCATTCTCAGTGATGTTACACACTCTTAGACGCCTCCAGCCTACTAAAGTTTATCTCTGCTTGTTTGTCTGCTTCTCAAATAAAGCAGTTCACCTCAAAGTCATCACAGACCTTACCTCGGATGCATTACAGGCTGCCCTAACCCGCTTTGTCTCAAGAAGAGGGCTCTGTTAAGACCTATATTCGGATTGTGGGACAAACTTCATAGGTGCTTCTCATCAGTTGAAGAAAACCATTAACAATTATTTAGCTCAAGACTGCACTCAACAACAACTTTAACAGTTTGGATCACAACATTCCATCAAGTTTTACGACCAGCCTCCAGCCTCATCACATCAGGGAGGACTTTGCAAATATTCAATCAAAAGCGCAAAATACCACCTCTTAAGAGTAATTGGAGATCAGATATTGACCTTAGAAGAGTTCATAAAGTTGACGACTAAAGTGGAAGCTATGTTGAACTCAAGAAAATGCTAGTCCTTCTATTCAATGACACATGTGAACTAGATGCTCCAACTCTAGGACACTTCTTATTCGGCTCTCCTCTTGCTGCCCTACCTGAAACCGATGTATCTGACATACCATGCAACCAATTGAAAAGATGGAATTAAGTCAAATCACTCTCTTAACACTCCTGGAAAAGATGGGATAAGGAGTATTTATACAAACTCTTCAGCAACGCTCAAAATGGACAACGCAGAAAGCTAACCAACAAGCAGGAGATCTCGTCCTCATTCATGAACCCAACACACCACCTCTGTCTTGACATCTAGGACGTGTCACTTCGACCTCACCTGAAAAAGATGTCATTGTACGAGTTGTACATCTGCGCACCCAAAAGGGAACACTTTCAAGGCCTGTCGTCAAAGTGTTTCCTCTCTAAATCAACTAGTGTTGTATATTGTTATTATCTCGTTCCTTTTAAGTTATCTTTTTGTTTTTGCTTTTTCCTCTTTCTTTAATTGGTTTATCTTGTATTTTTGTTTCTTTCCTGATTGTTGTTGTATCTTGTGTTATACTCATTCAAGAACTAGTAGTTCAAGGGGGCGGTATGTTTGGTATAAATATATCTACTGAGCCAGCTGAGCTCTATTCTGTATGTAATTAATTATATTTATTAGCACTAGGTGTCAGCACTGGATTGACCCTTCTCCACTAATGGCTCTAGGCTCGATAATCCCGCACTTTTTCTTAGTATAACGGGAAAAACTGTTCAAGCATCTTTTTAGCTCTCGGGAAAAACAGCCACGAAACTCTCTCGTATGAAATATTAATAAATGCACAAGAATAAAGATTGGGGCACCCCAGCTATTATCTCATCACTGCAGGTATTCTCAGTCACTATTCACAAAGGTAGGCTCAGAGTTAATTAATTGGTTTTCTGTGTGTTTGATAATTTAACGTATGTGTGAAAAATATCGTCTGTTAAAACCGCACAACATCCATTAAGTGCCAATTCTCCTTTGTATACATATGTTTGTATTGTAACAATCATAAACCAAAACTTTAGTTAAAAGAATTATTCATATGACTTTCAAACCATTATTATCAAAATTCAAAACCATTGTATTGTTTAGATGACATATTTTTCATTATGAAATATGATTGTCAAGATAAATCATAAAAGCACACCATTTTTAATATGTGATTATAAAATAAATGAAATTAAATGCTTTGAACAGGGATGGGATCATAAACCCTATACTCATAAAGGATATTTGAAGATTCAAGAATATATTATTGAATTTGAGATTAAAAAAATAAAAATACCTTTATCTCAAAATTTTGAATAAGAATTTGTTTTGGAGCTTTAATACTACTTTATGGTAGTTCATCTCCAGCATAATTATAGGAAAAATTTAACTACCCGATTTTATACCGTTAGGTTAACACTTAACTGAATGAATGAAAATATGTTGATATGAATACATTTTAACTAAAGATAGGTTGAATCCACTAATTCTCGAATCTTATCCTAGCAAATTTTTGGAAATTTTAATGATTTACAAATATACCTACATTACACAATATAGGCCTAAACTGTAAATTAAGATTTATTTCAATCATACTTTCAATTTTAATCAACCCCAAACCCCCTCGCAAAATAATGGTTAAAATAATCTAGCCAAATTAAACAATATAGGCTTATATTATGGTTTAAAAATAAAATCAATCAACATTTTAGTGTCATTTAGTTATTTTTAAAAGTGTTGAAAGAATGAGTTAAGTTTCTAAATAAAAAACACGTGAAATAAACAAACAGATTAGGCCTAGTTACCTTATGATCAACTTTGATCATCGTCGAAGGATTATAATTTATTTTAATAAGAAATAAAAAATACAAATACAAAGAGATTAAAAAAAACTTAAACAACATGTTTAAAAACTAAACATACATTGGAAATAGTAAACTCAATAATGCCTAAGTATGTATTATTATTATTATTTTATTTTATATCTATTATCTAGCTTCGCGTAGAAAACAATAAATATATTCGATTCTTGCGATATATCGATTTCTGAGAATACATTATATTTAAAATACAAACATATTTTCGGCTCTTGCAATATGTTCATTCCAATTTTATTAGGCAAGACTACGTTTAAATATTTTTACAATTACTTCAATAACCTGTTTATAAAAATAATAAACTCTTAGTTAAAATCAATTTAAAAGCAAATTATGAATTAGCAAGTCGTTATTTAATTCTTAAAACTTGATAGCACTTACTAAGTGATCAGGATACCTGAATCGATTCTAGACAAACAATCGATATACACTATGTAGGCCAGTAAGTTTTATTGGTTTCTGTCAACAGTATTTATTTTTCATGAAACCCAAAAAAATATCCAACTTAAGCATTATATGAAATAAACTGGGGTTCTTTGCAATGTTGTAAATAATCATCACTCTGGCCGCTGTTGAGTAAACATATAGGTCATGGCGGCAGACTCTGTATTGTGTGTAATATGTTCGTATTTCTCTTTTAAAAAAAAGCCATAATTTGTTTGATTTATTTAGAGTTTATTTGTAATTCTAGTTTTGATTTTCAGTTTTTGAAGAGCTTTAATGTTTTCATTAAAATATTTACAAAACTTATTCGTAAGATGAAAGTTTCAGAAATGAGCATGCGCTGAAACGTTTGAGTCCAAGTTTCCCATAAAGGTGGGAGGGTAGGATATTAGGCATGTTAGATTTTCTACATCTAGAAATTATATAAAAAAAAAATGTATTCATATTTATCTCTTTTGTCCGACAAAATAATGATTACGAATTAAGTTGTGCTTTTCAAGTAGGCCTAGCTTAGTAGTTTTTGAATTCAAAATATTATGCGTTACTTATGAGATGAAAGATTCGGCCATCGAATCCAGTAAAACACTGAATCCTTGAATCTTGAATACTTGTCAGGATTCGAGGATTTGAAGATTCGAGTGGCCCATCTCTAATTTTAACAAATAAAAAAATAACATTTAGTTATTATTCCTACTTTCTATTATTCTATTATAATCCTATTTAATCTTATGTCCATAATTTTTTCCAACATTCAAAATTCGTCAAGAGGAAGTACAAGGGACAGGTGGTTGAAGGGAATGCAGAGAAGTGTGGAGGAGAGAGGAGAAGACTGGGTCATTGTGGAGGAGGAGAGGTGGGCGGGATTAAGGATACGTTAGAGAAGCTTATATTCCAAACAGACCAAGCCAGTGGCTAGAAACAGTTGATGATGATGATTTTGATGATTATGATGATTCATGATTCATCAGTAAGATTAAGATTCAACTTAAAGATTGAGATTCGACCCATCTTTAATTTGATGTTAATGTGAGTTTATCACAAATAATTAGAGCGAAAATACACTTTTGAAAATTCATACCTTATGCTTAAAGGCTTGGTATTTAGTGTGTCACACAACCCTACTTATTTTTAAATTAGCATGCATATTTTTACATCCATTACTGTTTACAGCCTATGGCTTGGGCCAGTTTTTTATTCAAGTCATATATATTTCAATACCGGCTGGCTAGGGCTGTCATAGTTTCATATGCCTTATAATCCAACTTAAGACTAGGACAAGAACAACATCCAGTCTTTGGCCGTTAATTTATCACTGTGACAGAGTAAACCCATATTTCCCCAATGATACATTTTTTGGCCATGTCGGGAATTGAACCCAATGCCCTTGGCTCGGTAGACAGACACACTGCTGACTGAGCTAAGGTGTCAGATAGCATATATATAACATTCACATTTATATTAATTTAATGCAGTTTTTCACCTCATCATCATAATCGTCTTCGTGATGGTTGATAGGCCTGTGTTGCTCTCGCTGCACCATGAGCAGCTTGCCACTGACATTGAGCATGATGCTCTCAACCTCCTTGCTAGCATGCCTCCCTGTTTCTGTTCGCAGAGCTGTGAGCATGACAGACACCACACATGCTGGATGCACACAGAGAGCGCTAATATCAACACTCTGCAACTCTGTTACCTCCACTTCTGTAACAAGAATACCATATTCTAAAAATTAGGAACCGAATAAAGTGTTGTAAGCACATTATAATATATCTATGTATGAACATGATAGAATTGTTGTTGAACGTAAAATGCAACTATAAATAAGAACAAACATTTACAAACACATTAATAACATGTGGTATTTTTCTCAGAAGACAAAAGATGTGATACAGCAGGGGTCAACAACCTTTTTGGGACCTAATCGACTTGTTAATTTATCAGAGATACTGCAATAACCACTCATTTCTTCCCTATACTTTCATTCTTTGAGTCTATATAGCGTATACGTAATCCTTAAATTCAATCTTTCCTCAAATATTTATTCTTCAACCTTTCTAGAAAAAAAAGTAATAGATAAAATTAATATTATTATATATTTAACTACTTGATTTTCTTAAAATAGAACCGCTTATGAATGATCAACGTTATTTCGGCCACACACAGATATTATTTGAAAATACTTGAAATACTTGAGAGTTTAGAAATCTCAAAGATTGACTTTTAATTATGATGTAGTTTCTTTATGTGATTGACTGAAAATTGCTGCTAGATCGACCAGTTGCCGATCCCTGCTACACAGTATCAAAATAATGTTATGTTTGTATATGTGCATTAATATTTTTGCTTCATTTTATAAAATACTTCAGGAAACTTTATTCTTACTGAAAGGTTTTTGTTAGCACTGCATCTTACTACCTGTTCAGGTTGTATGCATATTTACTAAATATGCTAGTGAGTTAGGGATTAGGAAAGTTGAATTTAGAATAAGTGTATCTACATTTGTGTGGAGTAAGAGTGGAAAACCACCCTAAACACACCCAATCAGGACTCTAACCATAATCTCATTATCAGTAGTCTAGTATAACATAAAATACACCTTAGATGAGAGATTCTAAACCAGAATTATGCAAGAATTTGCAAAAGCTTGCTTTTGGTTGGTATAACTATAATTTTTAGACAATGTGAGTATATGTTAAGAAAACTTGCCTATACAAAGAAATTTAAGAGAATAGTTACGGTAATAATGTTAAAAGTGAGGTTTGTAAAAATATTTTTAGCCAAGTTAAAGTACCGAATAACAGTAAATAGAAAGAGTCTATAAATACTTTTGAAATATCTTATTCAAAATTATAAGTTACTTATTATTAGGGGTCTGTGAGCTTGAGTTTTTTTTCATTCGAATCAAGTATTTCTATAAGATCCCGAATTAGAGTAGAGTTAGAGTATATTCATAATTTTAAAATTTTACAGAGTATATTAAAACACATGTTGGTGACCTGGCGGTCTAGGGGTAAGGTGTCAGACTTCTGTGCTGGCGGCCGGGGTTCAATCCTCGGTCCCGGCAAAGATTTATCTGATTACCAAACCCTTCCTTCACCTCTGACAAGACATCTTGTGAATGTGGGGAATGCCAGGCCTCCACCGTGGTTCGGATTCCACGTTAAACTGTAGGTCCTCCATTTCATCTCNTAATAATAATAATAATAATAATAATAATAATAATAAAAACACATGTTCTTAAAATATTAATTATACCAATTTATATAAAGAGTAGATACCATACTTTTGAAGAAAAAAAGTTAAATAACAGAAATATTGGTTTTTAAATTAGAAATAACACTTATAAAACACAATTTAAAAATAAGAACACTCAAATAAAAATCTACTAAAAAACTGAACTAAAAAGAAATAATTAAAATGGTCTCAAAAATCATATCTTTAAGGACATTAGAACTAGACACTAAAAATTATAAAAAAAAAGTAAATAGAATGAAGAAGTGCATGATGGCTTGGAATTGTATAATACGACAGTGTAGAAACCCTACACAATGATGTAAAGTGCTAGTGAAGGAAGCCAATCTGAAAAAATAGTTGGGTTAGGCCTAGATAGGAACAAACACACTTCTCTCTTAATGTCTTCTTAAACTTTTACACTTTCCACTTCTTCAAAACTTCTACAATCGCACAATAGTTTGAATTTTATTAATGTCTCTTCATTTTCAAAATAAATTTTTCCAAAAATTCAAAACAATATGCAACTGTGGAAGTTTGAAGAAGTGGGAAGTGTAAAAGTGTAGAAATAAAATAGAGAAGCGTGTTTGTTTATATCTAAGCCTAACCTAACTATCCCTTGAGGTTGGCTTCCTTCGCTATCACTTTACATTATTGTATAGTGTTTCTACACTGTCTTGATAAGAAGTTAATTAAATTGATGTTTGAATAAGCTAATATTTCCCCAAAATATGCTTCAGTAACTTAATCTAATCTGACATAAGAAAACGTAAGAATCATAAACAATAAGAAATTTTAAGTATTTCATATTTAGTGTATTTGTGTATAATCACGACTTTTGTTCCATTTCCATTCCTCTATGTGCAGTTGTACAAAAGCATTGTACAGGATCTCGTTAACCATTATTTTACTGAGAAATTTACTTCAATTCAATTCTTAATGACCCGCCTTGGTGGCGTAGTTGGCTAACGCGCTAGTCGTGTTGAGCTCAACTGCTGAGGATGAGGAAATTGTGGTTCGAATCTCGGCCGAGTGAACT
>CABFOW010000225.1:32188-86999 GCA_902141385.1 Timema californicum
GCCAACATAATATTTAACGTAAATGCTAATTGCGTTAGACTTAGTAATTTTTGTGTTTACTTTGATAACCTTATGTTGGGATCAAGTTAATTTAACTTTAAAATATATTTGTAAAATATTGAATTTACGTGAAGTTTAGTTGAGTTCGGTATGTCATGAGAACATGGGTAAAACTTGTTGTTAATTTACTCTTTGAAAGACCTTAAGTCCTGTTTTTTGGTTATGACCAACCAGTAACAACGTCATGTTTGAAGGACCTTAAGTCCGACGCAAATATATTTTTTTAAATAAGGCCGTCCTTTCCGTGTTTTGTTAATATTTTTGGCAATAAAAGAATATTTTGTTATAAACCTTTTTTAATTACTGTTGATATTTTCCTTGTATTGTTTCATCCTCTCTATCCTATAGTTTAGGGGCCTTGTCTATAGGATTGGCTGAGGGTGTAATAGTAATATTAGATTTCAAAATTTGGAAGCTTTGGATTACTTTGCTAAATGTGGTAATTGAATGAGTGAAAATGAGAAGCCTTAAGATTTTTAACAATAAAAGAGCATGCATGACTCGGTGTATGGATGTTGTTGAAGCAAAGGGAGTATGCAAGGGGGGAGATGTTTGGAGAAAGTTAGTGAGGTTAGATTAAGTATAGGGGTGTTGTTTTTGAGCTATATACACAATTTCTTGTCTACCCCAAAAGGGAACAGCGTGATTAGGTATATATATGTATGGGGTATGAGTAAGTCTATAAGCCTACCATATGCAATATATATATAAAATAGACTTACTCATACCCCATAAATCTTGATAGTTACACAACTAGTACCACATCCTTAGTTAATAAATACCAGTCATAATCATACTTAATAAAATGTATGTACCATACATGGGTTGACAGTGAGTGCGCTCTTGACAAAATCCAGCTGAACAACTGTGTCTATTGTGGACCCAGATTCCCCTCCGGGGTCATGATCGGGTTGTCGCCGCACCATCCATAGTTGGTAGCCCTCAGCAGACCACTCCTACCAACAGTAGAACTTTATTTCCTCTCTTGTAGCCTTTTAACTAACCAATGGCCAAACTCAGAACACAAAGAGGTGCTTAAAATTGCACAGGCTTAGTTTTAGAGCTTATTTTAAGCCACATCACTTGAGCAAATGCTATTTTTTTTTATAAACTAGTGTTTTTATAACTGTTTAGCAGCATGAAAGTCACAAAGCAGTTACTTGCAATTTTCTATATACTATTTTAACTAAAAAATGAAAGTGAAAAAAATAGACCTAAAGAAAATGAAGATTTAAGTTCCAATTTGAATTCAGGATTCTAATACAAAGTTTAAATTTAGATATGAAAAAAGGGGGGGAGGGGGCGAATTTGGTCTGTTTCTATATTTTAATCATCTTGTAACAAAAAAGTGTCTTGCAATAGGTATTTAACTGATAAGTTAGTTAAATTTGGTACTTATAAAGATGACTTTCCCAAAAGCCACTTTGCTTGATGATTCCAACATAGATTCAATATTATTGGATAATTCCGGTACAGAACTTGAAGATTATTATTTCTATCTTTTGTAACAATGTGTACAAATCTTTTAATCAATTTTTTTGTCTAATAAACATTTTTAAAAAAAGGTTGTATGTACAAAGGTAATTCTTTATTTTCATTTTACTTCTATAAAACAAGATAAAGTCCATACAAAATCTGAAAGATCATAAATGACTATAATAAACAAACAAAAAAAGTATTATAATATGTCAAAAGTAATCTCACAGCAAATATTTAAAATATCATAAATTTGGCCATTATCTGACAGTTCAACATGTAATTTCATGCCGGTGTGGAATGTGTTAAGGACTTTTAATAGCTTATAATCATTTCTCACCATACTGTAGACATGAAGAGGATTAAAATTGTTCAGATCTACATGGAGACCATAGTCCCAGCCAAGAGTACACATGAGAAGTGCACCAAATGTACTCCACAGTGAAAGACCTCCGTTGGCCCAAGCTATAGCCATAGCACATCCATCTGGCGTCCAACGGATACCAAGTACTGACCCAGGGGACCCTGGATAGTCTTTGCTCGACAGGACAATGTGGTGGGACACTTCCAGACCTCCAGTGCTTTCATCAATACAGTATACTACACCTTGAGAACTGAAACCACATAATTAAGGAATATAAGCTGATTATTATTATTATTATTAGCACCACGTCTTACTACCCGTTCGGGTTATACACACTTATGTTAATGCGTAATGGTAGGGTGATTGTGAGATGAAATGGAGGACCTACAGTTTAACGTGGAATCCTAACCACGGTGGTGGCCTAGCATTCCCCACATTCACAAGATGTCTTGTCAGAGGTGAAGGAAGGGTTTGATAATCAGATAAATCTGTGCCAGGACTGAGGATTGAACCCCGAACCCCAGCACAGAAGTCCGACACCTTACCCCTAGACCACCAGGTCACCCAATCAATATGCCTACTCTTGATTCTTTTGAAGCTTGGAATTACAAAGTTTTTTCTAACACACAAAAATAAAAACCTGTATTTCAATTTCACTTGAAATAAAAGGAAAAATTTGAGGAATAATTAGAGAAGTACTCAGGAAAGGAAAGGCAAGTGGTGATGGGAGACCTTAATGCCCAAGTTGGGTAAGAGGGAGAAGGTTACGAGGAAGAGTTGGACAGCGTTTTTCCAACTTTGCTCTGCGGAGCCCTTGGGTTCCACCTGAATTATGCGAAGCTCAGGAAACTTTATTTATTTATTTTCCCCGCTATAAGGTGGCATCAGTAATTAGGAATGAAATTTTTTTCCATTCTAAATAAAGAACAGATCATGTTTAAATCAACAAGGCCTTACTAAACTAAACTAGTAAAGCCATACTTTATAATGTTAGCTAATGAACTAAGAATGTTTTAATACCTCCCAAAAACACAAATGAAATTAAAGCCAAACCATAGTAAGGTCATTTTTTATGAAATTTGAATTGTAATGACAGTCTTTTTCAAATTGTAAATTATGTAGGCAAACTATTCTAATATTCTATTTCTTATTATAACAAAAATGTGTTTTGTCTTTAAAAAAAAGCAACTTAAACAATTAAAATATAGTTATTTTATCGTCCTTTTAAAATAATATAAATTATGTTCAGTACTATGTTTATTTACCCTAACAGATGGATTTTTCAGAAGAAGTGGTGTCACATTAGCATGGAACGGGAAAACAATGGCACTTAATTACACATGGAAAACAATCACCCATACACTCAGTCAAAATTTAAACCTCCAGCTTCCCATTTACAACATACATTCTAAATAAAAAAGACTGGTGCCTTAAACTGTGTGCCCATCGGTGAGAGTTTCTCAAGTTTGGAAGTAAGCTAGTGCTTGCACAATTAAATGTAAATCAATAGTGCAGAATGGAAGTTATAAATAATATTTTGGCTATTGAAATAACTATATAAAGTAGCATATTCGAAATATGAAAAATGACACTTGGACATGGGCCCACGTTAGATTACCGTGTCCAGGTGTAATTTTTCAATTTACAAATATTTCTCAAATTTGTCACAAGAAAGCGAAATCCAAGCAGTACCATACTTAGTGTGCTTACTTTTTTCTTCCAAATGCAATTAGACGATATTTGTGATTCACAGAAGCACAAGTAGCATCTTCTATATTCTGTGCCCATATTCCTTGAACTTGCTGAAAAGACAAGATTACGTTTAAGTTACACCTGCACACCTAAAGTATAACTATGATGTATAATTGTAAAACTCTTTTTTATCCATCAAAAGATTTTTTAAATTTATAAATATTCTATAAGTTGACAAATAGATATAAATAAATATTTTTGAGTTTTTTAGAAAGTGTCTTACTACCCAACTGGGTTATAAGCCATTTAAAAAAAAATCTCAAATATTTTTATTAGGGCTGGTCAAATGCTGATTACCAATTCAATCATTGTCCAATTATGACACAACCAATTAATCTGATGAAGACAACTGTTGAAAGTACTAATTATTTATATTATAATAATTTATAAATGTGTTTTACTAAATTTTCCCCCTCTTTAATATAGCACTAACTTATCAGATAAATAAATTAAGCAGACATTCTTGTGAGATAATGTTAACCCCTTAATGTACTATTTAACTGGACCATGCAAACTGTCAGGTTTACTATATTATTAAATCCTAGATTACATTTTGCATTAGCTAGTTTAAGAACTACAATTTCTATAACCTTCAAAATATGCCAAAGTGTATATATTTTATGTTATTTTTAGTATATTTATAATATTTAAAGTATTGCATATTCAAAGAGTTTTAAATTGCTTGTGTTAAAAGCGAGTACAAATAATTAACCACCGCAAAATAAAGTTAATGTATAAAGTATAACTACAAGCATTATAGGTAGGTTTATTAGAAAGTACAAAATAAGATGCAAAATTTAACTAACGGTAGTAAAAATATCTTACCGTGTTTTCATCTGCAGACGTTCCAGGCTGTGTCTGATAAAGCATAAACATTAAAACAAAAGAAAATAAAGCTTGCCACAAAATTCAAACCATGCAGGCGTGAATATTTTTCAAGTCCTCCTTAGCGAGATGGCTAAAGCTATATTCACACACTGCAACAAAATGCAACTTAACCTTTTCTGCTATTATTATGTGATAGCTTCCTTGTTAATCCTACATCTTAACTACGTTGGTAGCGTGACTGCCTACTGGGGTAGGGGTCCCGGGTTTAATTCCCAGCATGGCCGAAAAAGGTATCATTAGTAAATATGGGTTTACCCTTTCATTATGATAAATCAACAGCCAGGGATTGGAAGTTGTGCCTGTCCTAGTCTTAAGTTAGATCTTAAGGCAAATGAAGCTATGACAGAACTAGAGAGCTGGTAGTGACAAAACATTACCTTGTTACTCAATCATGTACCAAGATATCATTAATTATCATAAGTGGATTGTGTCTTAATATTTGTCCTGTCTATCCGCATATTTATAGTTTTAGGGATGAGGAAGGTAGAATTTAGAGTAAACATTTAAATGTGTATGAAGATAAAGATGAAAACGAGTTAGAAAAGAAAATCCTTAGTATAAATAGCCAGGATATGACACTAAACTCTCCATCACCAACAAACCACACAATACTAGTTTGTTGCCTTAGCCCGTATTATTTCTAATACCTTTTTTTTAAGCATTTCTTAGTAGGTCTACCCAATTGGGATACATGCATCTTTTACTTCAAGATTATGTTGTCTAATAAGCCCTTAACATGTCTGAGTTAGTACTTCAAGGAACTACTCTTTACAGTGAAATCTGAACCCCTCATCTCCTGCCTGTTAAATATCACCTTAAAGTTTCTAGGTCTAAGTTGATCAATCAGCATTTGAAAGTGATACTTCATTGATATTTGAAGGGCTGATGTTTTAGTAAGTTGGGAAATATATTAAAACTGGGTTATTTGTGTATATAATGGTTTGAACTTTCGAATTTGGCCTTGAAACGCCAGATTTGATAAAGAGAAGTAGCACTGTGTCTTACATGTTCAGGCGGTTTGCTTATGTACTAATTATGCTAATAGTTTAGGGATTATGAAGGTTATACTTATATAAAGTGTACCCGCATTTACATGGAGGGAGAATGGAAAACAATTTTGGAAAAACTACATTCAGCACACCTGACCGAGATTCTAAACTCAATCTCCCTGTCATCAGCATTTCAGTCCACTGAGAGACTAGGGCGTTAGACCATTCAGCCACCAAAGAGGTTCAGATATGATAAAGTATGAATCTTCACTGGGTGTCTTTTTTTACATTGTAGTTTTTTCTTACTCCTCACAAATGATGGTGCCTATTTTCTCTTGAATGGTCTCCTCATCCTCACAATTGTAGATTTTTTCATTTGGTGTTAAATGTATCAATGAAAAAAATAGTGTGTGTGCACACAAAATTAATGTAAAACATCTTATTAATTTTAACACAGGTAAGTGTCTGACACCTTAGCTCAACCAGTAGCATGTCTTTTACTAAGTGTCCCCGGTTCAATTTCCGGCATGGCTGAAAAATTTATCACTGGATTTACTCTTTCACGGCCGGAGATTGAATGTCATGCATATCCTGGTCTTAAGATAGATTAAAAGGCATATTATGTTGCAATAGGACTAGCAAGCCGATAGTGGAAAATACATGGCTTGAATAAAAAAGTGACCTAGACCATAGACTGGAATTAGTAATGGATGTAAGTAAATAAATGTACGTAGCACGAGTAAATCAAAAGTAATGTTATAAAACTTATGGAAATAAAAATCTGAATCAAAATATGTATATTTTAAAACTTGTGAAAAAAAATTAAATTAATAATCCCAAACACAGTATTCAAAAATCCTTACTTTTGATCGACGAAACTAGCTTAATCAAAATATCTAGTTTCTGTAATGTGAACAAAGGTAATAATAAAATGAATAGATTCAATGATTAACTCATCACAGCTTGTTGCATAGTGTTGACATAGCTTTAGTCTAAATCATACATGCGAGCAGAGCTAAACACATAACATAAAAATTAAATTCAACACAGGGTATTATGGAATCATGTGGTTTTCACAACTTTCAAAATACTAATGTGAAGCATAAACTTTAATTATCTCTTTAAGCAATTAATAATTCATAGCAGCACCTTTCATTTACTCATTTGCTGATTTTCAATATTAGATTCTGTGAAGCAAAGTAGCAGTAATATCAGATATTTGATACAAATGTAAAACATTTTTGAATTAAAAAAAAATCCCCATAATAATAAAATCTGAAAAAATGAAACAGCTAGTGTTTAAAATCATAATTTTGTATAAGTTCGAATCAGGTGTGAGTTTATGGGAACATAAGTGCCAAAAACTAGCCTGAAAAATGAAACAATTCAAATATATTGTCCATAAAAGGGGAAAAGAAGAAGATATGCAATATACAAATGAAGGTAAAAGTGCTTGTTTCAAATATTAAATTCATTTAACCGTGGTGCTGAAAATTTGGTCAATATTTTGTTTTCTATTAGAGATCGATTTGACAGTAATTTAGAAGGGAAAAAAGACCCACAAATTAATTAATTTGTTGGTAAAAATAAAGACTGGAGAAAGAATACCTAAAAACCAGATGGTCCCAAGTACCATTCCAAAAATTAGTTTTAACACTTGTTTTATTTAATACTTAAAAAATATATATAAATATACATGCAAAACATGTTTATAAATTAAAGTGGTGATACAATGTCCACATAAATGTGCATAAAAAGTCAAATGCTAATATCAAATAACTCAAAATTATACATCACACATAAACATTCTTGATCACAGAACTTGAACAAAGCAAATATACATTTTTCTAAACTTACATTTGGGTCAAATCGCAATGAAGAAGCTGTTAGGAAAGCTGCTCGTCCATCGTTAAGCACAATTGCAAATCCACCTACAAGAGGTGAATATTCTATATCTACTACATATGTGTTTGCTTCCACAATGGGTATTGCTAGAAAAAAGGAAAAAAGAAAAATACAGAAAACATTGATAATAAATTTAGTTTAAGCAAAGCTGAATTTTTGCTACAAACAAGTTATTTTAGAATCATAGCAAAAACTTGTATTGATTTACTGAGGGGTAGGAACAAATTAAAGGAATAAGCATAAATAGTTTTCATTTGATCCTATCACTATTTCCAGTCATTTATTTCATATACAAAGTAAAAATGGCGCCAAACGGTTGTAATAAATTGAACATTGAAAGGAGGATAGAAGTGCAAGGCCTACACACTTACCAGAAAACCGTAGGCTTCAAAGTTCACAATTAAAACAACAACAAAACACATATTTATATAATTTTCAGAGCACGTCAGTCCTCTTTTTCGGTATCATCAACAATTGTTTCCAGCCTGTGGCGGGGTCAGTTTAGTAAAATGACTTTATCTTCCTCTATCTTTCCCCTATTCTTCTCCTTTCACTTGAACACTTTCTGTTATCTGCTCCAGCCATTTCTTTCTTGGCCTTCCTTGTAGTCTTTTCATAACATACTTCATTTTCAACATTTTCTTTGGCATCGTATCTTTTCCATTCTCATTATATGCCCATACCATCTCAGTCTTGCTTCCTATACTTTCTCATGTACTCCCTGTACTCCTACTCTTTCCCGGATAACTTTATTCCTAATCTTGTTTCTCTTAATGACAGTTAACATGCTCCTCTCACACTTCATTCCCATGGCCTCCACTTTCTTAGTCTCTCTTACATTCACTGTCCATGTTTGTGCTGCATATGTGACAATGGCTACAAAGTATGCCCTGTTCAACACTTCCTTATGCTTCAAAAGAGAGTAAAACACAGATTGGACTACGGCATTATAGCTGGAGGTAGATCATAGTTACTTAGAATCTGTTTTTTCCTATTTCTTGATTTAAAAAAAATAGTTTAGGCTTTGTTTCTACAGCTGCCTGTTCAAACTCGTGTCTTCACTCTTGGTAGATGGATAGGATGTTGTATTTATATTATATTTAGTTATTACATTATTAAACTAAATTATGTTATTATTTATATAGAAATTAATTATTAGTGTGAGTAGGCCTGCTTGGAAGAAAAGGAGAGAAGGTTGACAAGGGTGTAACTGGATAAGGTTTATATATAAGCGAGCAAGCTCCACCTACGAAGATGGGAAGAATTGCCTGTTTGTGGCTTGGTCAGACAATTTAGGGTGAACCAGAATGTTATGGAGATTAGTGGGGGGGTTGAATGTGATTCTTAGAGCACTGTTGAGAAGAATTTGTGTGAGAGGTGATGAGGTTAAGATATTGTAGCCTGTGTTTAGCATAAATCTGAGTTTGTCTAGTCCTTCATAAGACTTGGTGGTGATGAGCTGTATGTCATTGGAAGGTTGTTTCTTGATAGGCTCTTGATTGAATAGGGCTCTGTTTAGTTGACTGTTGACTATGTGTTTAGGGTATCCTCAGGTTGTGAAAACCTTGAAGAGGTGTTGACATTGCTAGTTAAGGTCTTTTTCCTCATAACATATGTTTAGCTCTGGTAGCTAGACTTCAGGGTAGAGAGCGTTTCACATGAAGAGGATGGTTGCTTTGAAAGTGGGGGTATTGTGGATGGTTGGTGTCTTTGGTGTGGACTGAGGTGTTTATGTTCCCCTTGTGAAGGTTCAGTTTCTGATACAACAATATGCCAGGGTGTTATGAAATGATCAAAGTGACTATGAAGGGGCTATTGTTATTTAAATTATTCAGGAAATGTAGTAAATTAGTTTCAAAATCTGTCCAAATCATGAAGCTGGAGTTAATAAATCTCATCCATAAAGTGGTTACAATGGTTTGGATTACCAAATGTTGGCCTCTAGTTTTATCATGAAGAGGTTAAAAGTTTTTATTCATGTATAATATTATGTACACTTTGTTTACCCTAAAAGGTAGCAGCAGTCTTTTCTTGACAGATTACACTATAAAGTTATAAACTATACCATAGTGAAAATGTTCATGGTAACATCATATAACATCCATTAATCACGATACAGAGCCCTAACTGACACAACAGGCTCTGCCATATCAGGGTGGCTACAAAACATTTTTTTACAAAATTCCTTTATTTTTCCAAGTTTTCCAGGCAACATTTTTCAATTTTCCCCGACTACTTTTTCCCCCATTTTATTGGTGGATGATAACTTGTTATTATTGATCACATATTAAAAAAAATCGTATCTACTAAACATAAATGGTTTTATCAGTTATTTAAAAAATTAAAATGTTACTTTATTTAGGTGTTATTAACTTTTGTTTTAGTGTTTAGCCGAGAGATTAATGGGATATTTTAGACATATTTTTTAATTCCCTGACTTTTTCTTATATTTAGTTAATTTGCCTGACATTTTCCTGTTTTCCCTGTCATTCAAAAATTCCTTGACTTTTCCAGGTTTTCTCTAGTTTCCCTGCCTGTAGCCACCATGCATATGCGCTAAAACAAACTTAAACAAACCAAAATGATCCACCCTTATTGCTGCTGCCCCAGCAATTAAAACAATATCAAAATGGTTAATTCTAAGCACAGAAATGACTTACAGCACTTATGCTCCACCAGAAATGTTGATCGAGTCCAATGTTGTAAGGAAAACCTTCCCATCCATGGCCACTTTTCAAAAAATGTTTTTTTGATAACCTCTATAGCCCCATAATGCTTGATCAAATAATTTGTACACAACCTGTACAGTATAACTACAATATTTCCCATTGGCAAAAGCACCAAAATGTTCTCTCGTCTCTTACCATATAATTTAGATCCCAAATGGCAACTCAAATAAGTTGAGGGTTTAAGTGATTCAATAACCAGCATATTTAGGATCATCCACATACATAAATAAGTACCAACTATCAATAAAGGTAGAAAAAATTATCGACAAACTTGAAAGGTGGACAGACTAGATGGACGCTCCTAAAGTAAAATTGACTTTTTTTTTCTTGGCATGCTTTGGAACAGCCACTCTAAAACCATTGATGAGAGTGGAAAAAGGTAAATCATACTTTATTTGTATTATTGAAGTGTCAGTAAAATAGGTCTGTCAAATTTAGAGATATATATATAAATGAAAATTAATGGATATGTTATATGAAGGTATTAAACTAGCTAACCTACACACATATAGAGACAAAAATTAAGGAATATAAATCAGTGGGTGATAATATAGAATAGCCTACTTATCGATCGCTAGCTATATCATGATGAAAATTGTTGACAAAATTTAGTTTAACTTTTTTAGCAACTTGATTAAAACAGCTTTATTTAGTTCATACTAATTCCAATTTTATTGATTTGGTTATCAAATTTGGGACAAAATCAGTCCAGGACCTGTCATATTTCAGGGATAATCAGCAAAAATCAGGGACAAGTGGTCACCTTACCCCAAACTGATTAGCTGTCAACTAACCTTTTGATACCTGCTGATCAATGCAGAATGGTACCCTGCGTAAGTCCAGACAGTAGTCTCTATTCTCAGAGCCGTCCCATCTATACCTGAGAATGTGGCCACGGGTGGTTGCCAGCATTAGCTCGTCACGAATGCAGACCATGCTTGTTATTCCCCCCTCCACACCAACTTCTTTGTCCTGAATTTAAACATACAGTAACTCACACAAATTAAATATAAACTGGCTGCAGATAGTCAGTTGATCGGATTAGTTAATTCGAAAGGCAATTTCAGCAGTTTGGGTCTAATTAAAGTAATTATACAAGCTCACAAAACTTAAGTTAAACAAAGTTTAATGGTGAAGTTTGTTTAAAACAAACATAGCTTTGAAGCATTAAATATCCAACAAAATACCATGTTTGTCCAAAATAATGATAATAATATTCTTAAGTATAAAAATAAGCTATACGTATCCTTTTTTAAGTGCTATCACTTGCTCCAGAACAATTCGGCAATCACAACTATTCAAGTGTTTGTTCCTTTTGTATGTTTCTATCCACCTAAACTAAAGTTTCTTCCAAACACAATAAAAATGATTCAAGTAAGATGTAGGAGTGTGTGGGATTCCCGTGTGAAAACATCTTTTGTAATCCCGAAAAGTTCGGGAATTGCTTTGTTCTATATTTAATTTACTTTTCGTTTTCCTTATTATTTAAATATAAATATTTATGTCAACCTATTTTATATGTAAATTTACACAATTTAATATGTGTTTCATAAATGTTTATAATTTAAGTAGCCTAAGTTATAGAAAAAGTATTAAATTGCTTAAATTTTCAACTTTGAATATATTTGTTTAAATTTCCTCTATTAGGGCTTAAGTATTAATTTAACAAATTAAATATTGTAAAATGTTTTAAGGAACATAATATTAACAAATTTAGAAATAATTAGTTTTACATTTTTAATTCTCGTTCTAGTCTTGAAGTAAGGGATTCTAAAATTCCCATTCCCAATCTCGTCTTAAATCAAAAAAGTCAATCTTCCACACCCATAGTCAGACTATTATAACTATCCAACTCAAAAAAAGGAGGTTTTAAATACTCTAAATAGTGTTTGAAATGCTTTAAAAACATGGAGAATATTTTTATTCTGAATACAAAGTTTTGTGAATAGTTTTAGGGATAGGATCCTCAAATCTTTAAGGATATTTGAAATTCAAGGATTCGAGACTCAAAGAATTAATTTTTTTCTCTAATACTTCTTGTTGGTGGTTAAAATTCAATATAATTATAGCATAAACTTAACAACCAGACCAGTAATTTAACACTTGACTGAATGTATTAATGTTATAATGAATGGAATATAAAAAAAAATTTAACATTTAATTATTGTATTTTATATAGTATATTAGCTATATTTATATTTCCTATGTTCATTATGTTTTCTCCAAGATTCAGAATCAAGATTGAGATTTGTAAAATAGTGGATTCAACCCAACTCTGGAATAGTTTAAGATTAACTGTCTAAGCTAATAGGTCACACATTTTTATTCCTCATGGACCATGGACTTATCTAGGCATATTTCTTCATAAAGTCGATGAAAAATGTACTTAACTAATATGGCTAAAGTTTCTACTTACTGTACTAGAGAAAGATGTAATTAAATCTCAGAAAATACACTTTTAACAACTTCCACTGTTTCAACTCACTAATGCTAGATGAAGTGAAGGAATGACTTCTTTAATAAACAGCTCTGCGCTATCACGTCTCAAGTTAGCATGAGGTGAATCCACTTGCTCGTACAAACCTTTCTGATCAGTCTGAACACCTAGACTGTACAACAATAGGTGGCCACCAGACGTCTGTCAACAATACAAAAAGTGTTTAGACAATATATATTTGAATATAATCAATGATTTGAAAACTAAAAAAACAAGAAACCACTCGTATGTTATTTTAGCACTGTATCTTACTACCCATTGGGAATGTACACCTATGTACTAATTATTTTTATGTGTTAGGGTTGTGGGCTGAACTGAGTAGTGCACCTGGATTTGTGTGGAGGGATAGGGATTTAAAAAAAAATCACGTTTAGTACGCCCAACTCGTATCGAGCCCCAATAATCCCATCATCAATAGTCGAGTCTATTACAAGAATGACGCCATAAGCCTGAGGCCAATGAAGTGGCTCACTAATATGTTAAGCTCTAAGTTATGTTGGCACTTATTCCACTGTAGGCTACCAGTGGTTCTCAAACTATTTTTAGAATCTACTCTTGGTCACGACTAAAAGTTACCCCCACAATAAAGTTTCAAATGACAAAGGTCAAGTAACCAGAGGAAAAATGTTCCCTCAATCACCTCGAAAATTCCACGCCATGTTTGGTTCTTCACCACATTTGGTTCTCTTGTCATTTCCCCCATTTTTCTTTGAGAACTGCTTGCATGGGTAACCCTAAGGGTACATGTACCTCGGTTTGAGAACCATTGCACTATACCTTCATTATTCAATGTAGGCTAGTCTTTATATACTTTGGTTAGTACAAATTGTTTTTGGACACTGAATATGAATGTTTATAAGTCCATTAAAATGTATGATTATGATGGACTAGGCAGCACTTTTATCTTAGGACAACAATATATCTCAAGAATGTGATAAATAACCGAAGAGTTTGGCTGGCAAAGTAGCTCAGACAAAGTGCGAAACTTGAATTCCTGTCAAGGTTGAGGAATATAGAATTTGGTAAGAAATGTACCCACATTTACAAGGAGGGAGCGTGAGAATCAATTTATGAAACTACCCCAAGTACAACCACTCAGAATGTGAGCCCTAATCTTCCTGTCACTGACAATCCAATCTAAAACAAGAGTGATGCGTCAGACCACCAATGCGAAGGCCAAAAGTGTCTAAAGTTGACTTTATTTTTACAATTTTCATATTTGGGGTTATGAAAGTACTATTGAGTGTTTGATTAAATAACATTAAAGTAAACTTAGTATGTTTTTAGTCGCGATATCTGACAATAAAATTAGCCCATAGAAAATGACCTAAAATATGTTGATGTGTCTCTTAATGATTGCCTATGTACTATAGGTCTGGTAAAAATGGCCATGCCATTAAAAGTATGACACACTTAATAATTCAGCGATTAATTTATTTTAGGTGTTATTATAATATTGTTTTCAGGAATAAATGCTAAAATGACCAATGCTCAACTTGGATATGGACATTTAATTTTTTGTTTAATTCAAAGTATTTAACGCGCACTTTCTGAACAAACAGATTACATCAAGCCAAAAGAATTTCTATAAGCAAGAGCAAAAGGACCTACCAATTTTACCAGGAAAGATATTTACATATACCTTCCTGGGGTCTTTTACATGTCAAATTGAGATGGGACCAAAGGCTTTACTTCCCTTCAGGATTAGAGTGATTAGAGGAAATAGTTATGACCATAACTTACAGCAACAACAAGCATGCTAGAGTCTGGACGCCATTCCACCAATTCATTGACGCCAATATCTTCTATTGATTCATAAGACCGACGGTGTAAGACAATAGGGACACAAGGCTAAAACAAATTTCACATTAAATTTACATTTCATATTTTCAATTTGAATCACGTTTGCCAGGGACTGGATGTTGTGTCTGTTATAGTTTTAAGTTGGATTATAAGGCATATGAAGCTACGACAGAACTTTCAAGTCGGTAGTGCCAAAATATATGGCTTGAATAAAAAAACAGCCAGGCACAACACAACAAAAAACAGTAATGGATGTCAAGTAAAAGACTTATATATAATTTAAAAGAGAGTGGGTAGCCTATAATCATTATTTAAATTAATTAAATATAGTAGGGCTTGTCTGTTATAGGATAGAGTTAATGTACAGTATTGTTAACCAATAAGTTATGCACAGATTTATACTGTATGATAATAGAAGACTCATTAAGGTAGAGTAGGCCTAGGCTTTGCCTATTATCTACTATTTGTAGGCCTATCTTTGACTGGTCTAAATATTGTGACATTGGTTTCCATCTGAATGACAATAAAATAAGAAATTTTAAATCTTCTCAGAAATTAAATAACGCTAGAGATGGGCTAAAAGTAAGTATAAATAAACAGTTTAATGTTTTTAGGGCAATCACATTCAAGTTTTTAAGCCTGGGTAGTTTATGTAATCTCTGGCTGTATTCGAATAGTCTACTTATGCAGCGTCACGTTGGCTCGTGGCGTTGATAGCTGCATTGGCAATCACGTGACCAAGTGTAGATCTGTCCGAATAGTCGCAGACTAGACCGATGCAGTCGTCTCGCGGTCTTGGTAACCATGGTTACGTAAAGCTACGAGCCATGCGGTTTTCTCACGGCGTTGGTGCGGTGTTTGACTGGCAATTATTTTAGTATTATTGTTTTGTCTGCTAGAACACCGACTTACACAAATATTTTGTTTTCATTAGAGTTAATAGATAGCTTTTACATAGTTTCTAAGTTATTCGGTAGGAAACAGCACTGTGGACCCAAGCGTGTTGACGTTCGGCTAGCTTGATGCAGTCTTCGCTATGAAAACCATGAGAAGTGTAAAATTATCAAGACTGCATCAAGTCAAGTATACTTGACTATTCGGATACAGCCTCTGTGTTGATATCCAAGCCAATGATTTGTCAGACATACACTAAACTAGGATCAAGCAGAGTTATCCATGTAGACTGTATCTGAAGTCTCGAGGATCCTTGAAAGGATGCTTGCATTAACCACACCACACACTTCAGATCGAGGACTGGATTAAACTATTTGAATGGCAACAAGCCTTGTTACATCCTGGAGACCAAAGTGTTACTACCTGCCAATTATCTTAGAAACCATGTTAAATGCCATCTATCAACCCTTATAAAAATAAATACAGTGTTTAAAATCAGCACTATTTTGAATAGATGGTTTGCGTCAACTGTTTTTACTTTGTTTTACAATAATTCAAGAATGCCAAGAAACAATTTTCTTCTTTTGGCAATAATAAATGGTTGGTGTAGACTGATTACTTTAAATTTTACCTAATGAAATAATCAAATCATTAATATTTTAAAATGTATCTGCTTTAACAATGCATATGATTTAGAATGACAGATAGCTCAAGCTTTTTTGCTTTAGCAGATGAAACGAGAGTAATAAAACAGTTTCCAGTCAAAAACCACACCAAGTAAATCTCAACAACATTGCTTATATCCTTGGACTTGAGGTATCGGAAGCCTTGGAGAAAATTTGGACATGTTTACACTTCTCCACATCCTTGACAATGCAACTGGCAAGGGTAGGCCTACACGTCAAGACGAAGATACATAAATATAACATTTGGATACAGCCATGGATAGTAATGTGTACTTTGACTTGGCCAGTTTCAATCTCTGACCAACTCTTAAGTGTTTCTGTCTCAAGCCATAATTTTCCAACCTCTTTTGGCGAACAGTTGAACATTTTATTAACAAGTATAGAGGCAAGGACCAAGGTACATACAGAACATAAAATTTATAGTATTTCCATTATAAATACTAATTACCTATTATATATCCAACAATATGAGAACAGTAATTATAAAAGTAATAAAAGTTAACGAACTAACCTTACAAAACCAAATTGACAGTGTGTCATCTGTAAGAATTGCAAACAGAATTTTGTCCCTATTGCAAACGACCTCACGAATAGAACACTGATGAAGTTGTGGAATGTTCAGAACTTTTGGCCATCCTACCGGAAAATACATTTTTGAGTATTGTTTTTTTAAAGGTTGCTAAAGCGTACTAGTATTTGTATGACATTCTTAAAATAAACAATTTCAGCCATTTCTAAATGTGGGTTGACGTAAACAAAAATAATCATAAAAGCTGTTGGTATTGGTCAGATATCTGTAAATAAGGGCAATATTATCAGAAATGACCAATCACAGTACACCTTAAGATGCGAATAAGCTTTTACTAATATTTTATACCGGTTTGCTTTATTCAAATATTATGAATGTGCCCCGATTCATTTTTTAATTTAATTTATAACTTAGATTCCATATTTTAACTGTTCAAACTAACCTTATAAATATGAAAGTATATGACAAATAAAACAATTTATTTTTCAAAGGATGGCAGCCATGATGGATTATCGCTTTATTTAGTGGATTGCTGCATTTTGCTACAGAAAACCTGGATTAACTATGTATATTTGAAAAATGTAGTTAGTATCATCACTAGTATTAATAATTTGTTTGCTATAGAAACAAAAACAACCCCTCAATCCGATATTATTCTTCCAAATGTGTATTAATTTGATGTCCAATGTATCTTATTGATCAAAACCATTTTACCATACCTCCCTATATAAACCGGATTTGGCCTGTTCCGAACCGGTCCAGAAATCCTAAATTGAATTGAAATATCTACCTCAAGTCCTCAACTTTAATCGTTATACGGAGCTGTTGAAATTTACTCTCTAAGCGTATCTGCAATTAATAAGGGAGAAATAGTATAATAACTAAAAACATTTGATCAAAAGTATGTTAGCTAAATAAATTAACTTGTTAGAACATCACATTTATAATAATGTTAGCTCAAATTGGAAAGTTTAGTGAGCAAAAATATATGTGGAATCACGCAAGCACTTCACTTTTAATTTCTATTTGGTCAGACAGTGCTGTTCAAAAGAGACTTTGGGTTACTCTAAGAAATCAGCCTATATGGGATGGAATAGCAAAGTGTTTAGTGGAAAAGAATTTTCGCGTAAATGGGAAACAGTGTAGAACACGTATTAAAAATATGTTAGTGCGATACAGGGAAGCTAAGAAATCGGGAAACATTGCTGGAAGTGGTATTGAATCTTACTTCAACGATATTGACCGAGTGATGATGAACAGAAGTAACAGAACAGCTGTTTTTTCTGAAAGTACGCCAAAATCCAGACCTATTTCAGGTACTACATACGAAGGCCTATTTCTAACATGCAGTAAGAGGACTATACTAACATCCTCGTGCTTTAAACTTAGGATTAATGTATCTTTTACTGCCTTGTTTTCATCTAGAATGCTACAGATTAGGGGTTTCACCCCTTAGATTTTTCTTTGAATTTTAATACTGTATTTTATATAAAATCCAAATTATATTGGGTTATTATATAAATATATATATATATATATATATATATGGTATTTTTTTTTTAGGATGAAAAAATACACTATGTACCAGAGCTGAGATTTTGAAAAATAAGGCTTGGTAGAGACAGAGTAACTGAATTATTTTTAGTAATTTTGTGTGTTGGCAATCGGTTTTTAAACCAACTGGGTTCCTCTTCTTTTCTGCTATGTTGATAGATCTTACCACACAGAAAAAAATAATGCAATTCAATTTAATGTCCTAGACTATTTTCACTTATGAACACTATGAGAAGTTTTTTCAGTAACCTGTTTAATTACACTCACCTGTTGTGGTTCACATACAAACCCAATGAACTGAGGTGATTTTCCTATATGGTTTCCAACTCTCGTGCTGCACAAATATGGGTACACTTCCTCTAAATGCTACATTCCTCCTTTCTACTTCATTAGATACTGCGAATATAAAAATAGTTCAGATGGGTATTAATATGTGTTGCACCTAAAATATGTAATCCAGTTGCTAAGCAAACTAATTGAAAAAAAAGAAATACCATTCCCTGAAAAGAAGATATACACACTTGAGGGAATTTGGTGTGACAAGGAAAAAATAAGGGTTGGTAAGTTTTAAAAAATTGTTGAAGTGTTCATTTATTTATGCAATAATTTTCAAAATTCAAAATAGAGGAACAAAACTTTGTGTAAATCGTTTTAGTTCTACTTTTTTTAAACCTTCACTTCATGTGATTTGAGGAAGAGGACCATAATTTGCTAGCATGATAACGAGATTTTTTATTATTGGCTTTGAATATAAAATAATGAAAAAATATATTATTTATTGTGTTAGGAAAACCTGACCGCCTTTGTGGTCTAATGGTCAGGGTTCCTGGCTACAGATCCAGGGGATCTTGAGTTAAATCCCTGGCACCTCCAGATTTTTCTCTTAAGCAGTGGGTCTGGGATGGGGTCAACTCAACCTCGTGAGAACAATTGAGGAGCTACTTGAAGAAATAAGTGCGGCTCCAGTCTAGAAAAACGAGATTAAGAACCGGAGCTTTTGTTGGGCTTACTGTATGACACCTTATATTTGCAAATGTTGACACTATCTGAGCCAACATGTGGGGCCATTCAGTCAGTATAGCTTTTTGTGGGCTGATGTTATGGAGTTTCTTAGGTAAACCTGAAAAAGTTAGGGAATTAGTGTGTCAACCCGGCATTGGGCCAGTGGAATAAACCACTATTAGTGTGCCCGGCTGGTCTTGAACAACTGTCAAGAATATCTTTTAAAAAATTTATTTAAATTAATTGCATTTAAGCCAAGTAATTTGTAAAGAAAAACCAGCCTAATCATTTTAAGACTTTTTGCACATTTGAAATAAATATTTTTGTAGTGGGATCAAAACTTTCAAAAGCATATGTTAATATACTTCTAATTCGGCACAGTCTGGTTTGCCAGTGACGGGAAATGATGAGGGATAAAGAGGTCATTATTTTATTCCTGGTTGGGTGTTCTTATGGTGGTTCTTTCTTATTAGTTTTCTAATCTCTCTCCACACAAATGTATGAGCAGCTCTTTCCTGTGCTTCTTCACCTGTCCTAATAGTGTAAACATACTGATGGGTGAACGAAGAAAACTTAAGGTATTCAAATAATTACATATTTAACGTAATATATTTTAATATTTAATATGTACCTTTAAATATATTATGTTAACATCCTAAAAATATGCTGTTTACATGAATATGTACTAATTGTGTTAATGAATTAAGAATTAGGAAGGTTGAATTTAGAGGAAGTGTATCCGAATTTACATAGAGGGAGAGTGTAAAAACCACCCTTGGCACACCCAACCTGTATTCAAACTCAGATCTCCCTGTCACCAGCATTCCAGTCTAATGTTAGAGGAACGCCTTGGATATTGCGCCCACCATGGCAGGTTTGATTTTTTTTTTTCAGATCCTCTGGCAACTACCAAGTCATTTATAAACCAACACAGTGATCAGAGTAAGGATATGGTTCAAACCACATGCATAAAATCAGAAGCGCCATCACCACAATCTTCAGGTAATTCATATATATATTTAGTTGGATCACAGCTTAGTTTGGCCTTTTCTTAAAGTTCAAAAGTTACTAAAAATTTGTCCTTTATCCATCCATATCTAAAATATGTTTTACTAGTCTTAAGTCGGTTACATATCTCCAAAGCAAACTCACAGCTCCCACATCCAGCCAAATGCTATTCTGTTGATAGTATTAGTCCCAAATCCAAGGTAGCCCAAATGGGCACCACATCTTATTAAACATTATTGTTGTACACCTATGTATTAATTACTCTAATGAGTTAGGGGTCATGAAGGTTGAATTTATAGGAAGTGTAACTAAAGTGTTGAGAATATTACAGTAACCACACTTGTGTGGAGGAAGGGCGAAAAACTATTTAGGAAAAACCACCCTCAGGACACTCGACCAGGATCAAACCTCGTTCGCCCTGTCATTGGCATTTTACTCTATTGTGATAATTACGCCTTAGACCATTCAGCCTCCACAATGGGTCATGTAGCAGTTAAAAACAAGAAAAGACAAATCATTGATTTCCCTGAGCTATGAAAAATATAGATTTGAGAAACCAATGTATTTATGTAAAAAGAGCAGGTATTTATTGTATTTAAGGTAGCTTAAGCATATGTTGGACCTACACTTCCCATTGCGATGTGTGAGGCTTTTCAAACTATGTGCCACACTCGACAGACATTTCATGATGGAAATTGTTTACTACTTGCACATTAAAAGTTAACAAGCCACATCCTTTCTAGATAAATATATATGTTACAAATACTTTATTTATATCCCAGGTCTTAAAAGAGGCTACGATGAACATTTCAGGGTTAAGATTTCCTTTTTTATCATCTTTTAATCAATTTTGTGGCTATGGATGAATAGAACAGTAAAAAAATTACAAGGTTTTGACAAAATTTTATTTTTGGCACAAAATAAAACGATTCTTGTGTCTGAACAGCTCCTGTCATTACATCATAAGGAGCAATTTTTTTTAAAAGTAAAAGTTGCTTTCCCTTAGTAATATAATAATTCTCATTAATAATTGTATTCATTATGACCCAACCGAAAATAAAACTCATTTCTTTTATCTCTCACTTTAACATTCACTTAATTCAAATAACAAGATGACGAATAATTATTGTCAAACACACAACTCTATAATCTTCTATCACACTGACAAATTTATTGCAACTTTTTGTTTCCCAGATGAAAGTTTTCAAGAAATTCAAGAAGCCTCAAACGATTCAGCCTACTATAAGCAATATTTTGAGCCTACAAATATTGTCTTAGATGAAAACTCTTCTTCAAATCACACACCATCAGCAGTTGTCCACAGACTAGTACCATCGGTTGAAACGAGTATGTTTTTAATGCTATGTTAACTAGGGTTAGGTAGAAGTATAATCTATTATACATAGTATGTGTTTCCCCCCTAAAATTTTCCACATAAATTAAATAAGATCATGTGGCCACCAAAGCAATTGTTTTATTGATGGCAATATTTTTTTTATATCAGTTTTTACTTTCAACTCCTACTTGTGAAAGTATCTCACTTGAATCCTTATTTCAACTGTAGCTAAGCCTCATAACCTAGACTCTTGTTTGCCATTTATGAAGTATGGATCCCATTTGGGTGCATTGGGATAGTTTTTTTCATGCTCTCTTAGGATTAAGGATCTAATAACCCTTTTATTAAATGTGCAAATGTTTATTATTTATGTTGTACAAAAGCAAGTGAGGTTTACTGATTCACACTTCACTAAAAGTTTGGTCCCAAGTGATAACTACCCACTTGTGGTAATTGCCTAGAAACAATAATAAGTGTAATGTAATTAAAATGTATCTATACACTCACAATGTATTATTAATGCTACCCTTTGGTTAGCCAACTTTATTTTTAAGTAATGTCATAATGTTATAATGTTAAGTAACTTGTGACCCCCCCTTTTTTTTAGGTTGCACATCTAAATTAGAAAAAACTAATGAAGCGGATACAAGATCGGACAAAATGTCTAAATCAGCAAGAAAAAATAGTTTTCTTCAGTTAGAAAGAACATCTATTTCTCAATTTGAAAAACTAATTGTGCATACTATTGAAGCACAGAAAGAGTCGGTGACAAGAATTTTAATGGCGCAAAGTGAGTTTTTCCATAAAATGTTGGAAACGGACAGAGAAAGGCAAACTCGCATAGAAATGAAACTTGATCAAATTCTTGACAAAATTGATAGACTAGTCAGCATCCCAAATGTTAATCACGGGAAGTGGGTGACACCAGACACTAGCAGTGACGGAGACCAAGAATCGCGAATGATGAGGCTACTAAACAGACTGGAATGGGCTTTCCCCATGATGGCACAGTCTCTTTCACCATCACACCAACAATTGCCATCTAGACCTAACACTGAATCAAGAATGAATATTTTACTTGGAAAATTAGAACAGATAATTTCGCAACAGCAATCAAGTGAACAAATTGATGTTTAAATAGATTAAAACATAAGTTTCAAAACAGTAAATCAATAGTTAGAATTTTGCAATTCAACTAGCTACTCATTAAAATAATATATTAATGAATTATGAGAAAAACAAACTATGTTATACTATAAAAAGGAACAAGATGCACTCACCTAAAATACAAACACATATTCACATCCTATATTCATTTGTTTTTGTCCTTAATTTAATTGGTTCTTTTGCATGTTCCTATCTAAATGTCCTATAATCCTTTACCAATTTTCCTTTTATTACTTTTGTGTTTAATTGGTTTCTTCTTTTAGAAAGTTGTGTTGTGTGTTAAACACACCCTTCTGATTAATTTGAATAGAATAAAACATGGGTTAAGGAATTGTGTGGTAGCGATCAATTTTCTTCAAAAGGCAGCCATCACCTTGTCATGTGGCGGCAATGTAAAGGATTAAATGTGTTATTCTTTTGATTGTAAAAGCCGTATTATGTTTTGTTCCCTTTTGTGTGATTGTATTCTTGTACCTTCTTTCATACTTTTCTTAAACACAAACAGCAATCATGTGCATGTGCATTGAATTTTACTAATTGTTTAGGTTATTTGTATTTACACTAATTTGGAACATTAAATTTATGGAAATGTTCAATTTAGAAAAAAACAAGACAACTTCGCCCAACCAGGATTCAAACCTAGAGTTTTGCATTACCAGCAGTCAGTTCTATTGTGAGAGTGACGTCTTAAGCCTCATCTATATTATCTATAAACTTCATATCCATATAATCCTCAAGTCCATAATATGATTTTTAATTTTGTGCGCGCGCACACACACACACAGTATTATTAATCATGTGTTATGTCAACCAATCAGAAAATATAATAATTTGGCCAATCGAATTCAATTGAACTAAACAATTTCAGCAAATTTTATAAATACACAACATTTTCATGATATTATTTTTTGTTCAGTGTTGCATGTACTGTAAATGAAGATATGCTATATTATAAAAATAAAGAAAAAATTGCACCAAACAGCTATTTTAAATTAAAAATTGAAAGGAGGATAGAAGGGCAAGGCCTACACACTTATCAGAAAATTGTAAGCCTCAAAGTATACAATTAAAACACAACAAAATACACAATTGTGTTATTTTTGGGGAATTCAGTCCCCTTCTTCAGTAGAAGAGAGTAAAACACAGACTGGATTATGGTTATATATTAATCGCAGTCACTTCGATACTGTTGTTACCTGTTCTAACTTGTGCATGAAGTGCTATTGGTTTGTCAGGGTTGTTGTGGTTGGTGTCAAAAAGGTGACCATTTGTTGCCCGAGTGTTCCTGTGGCGAGGACAATGTATTCACCGATGCAGTAGTTTCATTGTAGCTGGAATATAAGATTTTTTGTGGAGCACAAATAGTGGTCTGTCATGAGGTATTCTATATGTGTGAGTCTGCTTTTGAATGAGGTGGAAGGTTGGCGAATTTTGCAGGGTTGCAAGGGTAGGGAGCTTTGGCCTGATGATGTTTGTGGATGGGTTGAGAAATTTAGGGTGAACCAAAATGTTGCGGAAAAAAGGGGGGCATTTGAATGTGATTCTTGTAGCTCTGTTGAGAAAATTTTGTGTGGGAGGTGATTATTTGAGGATATTGTAGCCTGTCTTTAAGGATAGATCCGAGTTTCTCTAGTCCTTCATAAGACTGGGTGGTGCGGTATGTCATTGGAAGGTTGTTTCTTGATAGGCTCTTGATTAGATAGGGCTCTGATTATTTGAATGTTGACTATGTGTTTAGGATATCCCTGGGCTGTGAAAGTCTTGAGTTGTTGACATTGCTTCTTAAGGTCTTCTTCCTAAGAACATATATGTTTGATTCTGGTAGCTAGCTTATAGGGTAGAGAGCATTTTATATGAAGAAGATGGTTGCTATGGAAATTGAGAAACTGTTGATGGTTGGTGGCTTTGGTGTGGATTGTGGTTTTTCTTTTCCATCATGAAAGTTCAATTCCAGATCCAAGAATATGTCATGGTGTTGTGAAATGTTTCAGGTAAATCTGAGGGTGCTATGATTATTTAACCTGTTCAGGAACTGTAATAAATTATTTTCAGAATTTGCCTGAAGAAATGATACATTGAAACAGCGAAAAATGATCAAAATAAATAATACTCAATTATCAAACCTATCAAATAACCTTACTGGTAACTGTAAACAAGAAAACAAAGCATGTCATGGAAGATGTGAATATGAGATTAGAGCACATGCATCGCTTGAGTCAATTTGCAGATGCTGATGCTATTCTGTCATCTCTCATAAACATCAAAGAGCAGTTCCTTAATAACAAATCACAAGAGTGCCAACAATTCAATCTATTTTTACATATTACTTTTAACGTTATAAATTTGTTTATTAGTTGCACTAAAGTTTGCCTGCCTTCGTTTTCTTATTCCAATATTATTTTGCCGCCTTGTGAAGCTGCACATGTTGCACAAGCACTTCAGGAACATCAACTTTTTTTTTAGTACCATGTCTTACAACTTATTTAACCATGAAAATATAAATCATACATTTGCAACAGATATTCAAATTTAATTTCTTCATTGTGAACATTTGGTATGAGCATAATGAACCAAATTATTTCATCAGGACCCGACATAAATTATCTTTCTTATATAAAACTCACCCCAACCATCAATTAATATTTGTGAAAGGGGAATCTCTTCTTTTACTAATAATAAGTTTTTCAGCAATGCCAGGAATCAAACTTATGGCCTTAGGCTTAGTGGGCAGATGCATTTTTGAAATAGCTAAGGAATATAGACATATAGGAATATGTTGCGTCATTTAACAATAATTTAGGAAAATGCAATAATTTAATTAACTTTACACACTCAATATAATAATTTATGAATAGGCTTTTAATGCACATGTGCATAATATAGTTGATTAAAAATAATAATAAGTCATATGTAGAAAGTACAGACTATAAAATATTTATTAATTATTTTACAAAAGCAATACATGAAAGCTAAAATACATGAGATAAGATGGAGTAATGTTTCAGTAATACAATTTCTTTAATTGTAAATGTTCTAAAATGTAATGTGCAAGACAAAAAATTAATTATTACGAAAACATAACAAGGAACTTTCGACTATTTTACTGATAATACCCTCGAATATCTTTAAGCATATTAGAGAATCGAAAGAGAAAAAATAATTCAGTATCCGGTTTTAGTATGAATAATTTTTTATAGCTATTATAATGCTTGACCAACATAATTATACAACAAATCCAACCACAAATCAGACTATTGCTTTATCACAATCATATTGGCTCCCAAAATCACTGGAGAAAAAGTCAAGACAGTTGTGGGAAGTAAGAAATTTTTTCATTAGAATATAACCTAGGTCAAGGGATCGAAAAGAATGATTGATATTTTTCAAGAGGCAGCCATTACGTCTCTTATCTAATGTCAACAGTATACAAGTTAACTTTGTATGGTATTCTATGGTATTCGAGAATCTCGCAAAAAATGTCTCAAATCCAAATATAAAGGCCTTAGATTGAACTCAAAATTCAATTTTTCATAAATTACCTATACATAGATTTGTGTAGTTAGAAAAAAATGACAATTTAGCTTCATTTATGCAAAAAATAAAAGAACAAAATCACATTTTTTTAAAATAAATTCCTTTACAGAAAAATTATTTATTGTTTAATGTCTTCTTTGTTCCTTAAAGTAATAGAAAAGACAAACAGAATAGGAATGTTCAGTGGTGCCAAACCTTCTAAACTGTCAATTTGTTTGCCTCTTTATAATATACTTTTCACTTCTTTGACAAACTAAAAATTTACTTTTGAAGATCGAGGATTCAAATTTGGATTCGAGATTACAAAGAGAATTTTGGATTCAGATTCGAATTCGAGAAATATAGGATTCAACCCTTCTATACTTTATAGTTTATTAAATTCTATTACTCAATAATGTTGAAGTTATTTTCTAAAATCTGTCAGTAACGTAACTTTTCAGTTTTAATAATTTATACTTTGAGGCGTGCTTCATTCAAAGATTTCAACTCCGTTTCTAATATTCATCAGCTTTGACTGTGATTAAAAAGGTAAAATTCTAGATTCAACAATTATGAAGCTTTGTCAATAAACATATAAAGTTATGTCCAATGATCAACTCTTTGTTTACCTTGTAAGCTTACCTTGCAATATTCCATTATGGTATAGCTTATCAGAGAGGGTCATAGTGCAATATGTAAAGATGAGAATGCTACCTTTCTGTGTGAATGGCATGTTTGTTTATATGACAAAAATCTAAAATAATTAAATTACTTGGTGTAGCCTGATCAGCTTTAATATAACATAAAAAAAAATCCCAAATAAATACATTTTTTTAGATCTTTGATACAACATAGATAATATTTAATATATTATTCAATTCGACTTAAAATTTAAAAGGCGAACTTCATACACCCCCAATATATATTATTAACACTTTTAACTATTTATGAATTAAGATTTTTTTTAGAGATGAGGAAATCTAACCCTAAATTATTTCATAACTAGGATATTTAGTACAAAAATATATCTGTATTTAGGTCAAATATTGACATTACTAAGAAAGAGAACATACTATTTTGCTATGGTCCTTCTATTATAATACTATATATATTTTTTTAGCCCTTGGTCAATCAACTACCTCTAATGAAATATATTTAACTTCTCTTCATCATATTTAATTTTTCACATGAGAGAAAATGCAAGAAAACAGGGATACAGTTCACACTTAACAATACTGTAACTGGATAACTAAATAAAGGTTGCCTCGAGTAAAACCAGTTGATACCACCCTATTCCTTGACCTAGGTTTTGTTCTATCGGGAATACTAAGAAGGGAATGTGATACTCTAAAATTAATTTTTTTAAATGAGGTTACAAAAGAGAGAAAGGGCACGAAGATAAAGACCAAATAAAAGTTCTAAGATGCAACATCTATTTTAAGTTTGTAATAATTATCTAGCAAAGATGTAAGTAAATCTTAGTAATTTATATTGCTTAAGATGTTTTTATTTGAGTGGATTTTGAATTGATTTAGTATTTATATGAAAAATAAGACTGTTAAGGCCATGTTTTAAGCTAATATACATTTTTCTAATTAAGTGTCAATTAATAAAGTAGAAAGAATCCTAATTATATGAAAATCAGCTAGCTGGATTTGTTATCAAGGGGGCAAGACTAGGACAGGCACAACATCCACTCCTCGGCTGTTAATTCATCACTGTAAAAGGGTAAACCCACATTTAACTAATGACAAATTTTTTGGCCATGCCGGAAATTGAACCCAGGACCCTTAGCTCACTAGAGAGATACACTACCAACTGAACTAAGGTGTCGGACTTATGCATGTTATATAAATGTTTTTAAGAATTTCGAATATATATTATGTTTTGTTGTGTAATATGTACATATGTAATTTGTGTTATAGGTACATACTGCAAATTATGTAAGAACATAATAGCACATACATTATATGTTTTTAAATATAACTATATTTTCAAAAAAGGTTTTTAGTGTCAAATCCTCCTTTTTTTTTCTTTGTAAGATCAACTATCGAGATTTTTTATTATATGGACCAACTTAGGTACTAATTAGCCTGGATAGTCAGGGTTCTGCTGTACATCTTTTTCCACTCGGAACAAAAAAAAAACGAGTTTTAGTGTCAACATTATGGCAACAATTAGCCAAACCATCTATCATAGCAACAATTAGCCAAACCATCAAACAATTATATCTTATTTGAAATATTATTTATTAAAAATGTGCTCTAAATTAAATAGGAAAGGTTAAAGACAAAACTTTTTGATAATTTTGAACAATATTTTTCAAATTTCTGATTACATTGTGTTTTTATACTAAACATATAACATAAGACTAAAATTTGAAACGTACATAGTAAGCATAGAAACTAGAAATGTTGACTCCTTAAATAGTGGAACCATCAAATAGTTGTGCAAGTTAAAATTAAAAAGCTTTATATAAAAATATTTTCTTGAATATAATCGGGAGAGTAATGATATTTAGTGATCATATTGATAACTATGTGCACATGGTTAGTACTATTTCATTCCCGAGGACTTTTCAACCTAAACACAAGGAAAAAAACAAGATTAATAAGTTACACAGTACAAACATGGAGGTTTTTAAGATAAGAACAATTCTCATTCAAATGAATGTTTAAAATTCTACATAAATCAACATTTGGAGTAGATTTATTATTACAGAGATAATCTTGACAGTACAGGCCATATTGAAGTCATATTTGAAAAAAGTGTAAATGTTCCTAATCAAAATAACACAAAACTAAATTTTAATTCAAAATTAAGAGTGTTTGGATGAAATTAAACTAAACATTGAAAGAAAAATTGTAGGCCTCAAAGTTTACAATTAAAATACATAATTATGTAATTTTTGGGGTACATCAGTCCCCTTCTTCAGAAAGGAATGTTTGGATGAGAAAAATATAAAAGCTCATTATGAATCCCATGATAAATAAAGAATTGAAGGGAATTATAAATGATGTTAAATAGAAGTATTATTATTATTATTAGCACCGCGTCTTACTACCCATTCGGGTTATACGCACTTACGCTAATGTGTAATGGTAGGGTGATTGTGAGATGAAATGGAGGACCTACAGTTTAACGTGGGATCCGAACCACAGTGGAGGCCTGGCATTCCCCACATTCACAAGATGTCTTGTCAGAGGTGAAAGAAGGGTTTGGTAATCAGATAAATCTGTGCCGGGACCGAGGATTGAACCCCGGACCCCCAGCACAGAAGTCTGACACCTTACCCCCTAGACCGCCAGGTCACCTAGAAGAAAGTAACATTTTTTATTAGACTAGAAAAGAATTAAAGAGAACAAAAATGTACATACTTGAGAACTTTGGTTTGATGATTGGGTTTGATAGACGTGTCCAATGGTGTCAAAAACACAAATTGTGCATTGCTTTCCTTTGCGTGGCTTAGTAGTGACTCCAAGACTATCTGCCGATTAACTTTGTCCTGGAGAATCAAACCATTAACAGTAGTACCATTTGCAATATATTCCAGCAATATAAAAACAAAATTTTTAATTCAATGAACAAGTACTAATTACATCCAATGTACAAGAGTCCATCACCATCAAGAATTGATTGAAATGAGATTGCCCTACAAATGAATACCTTAATGCTCATTTTAAAAAGCTATTTTCTCATGATTTCCAATTGGGTTTAGTCAGGTTTCCCTTCAAAGGTATGGGGCCTTCAGATATTTGCCTCATTCCTTTCTTCCCCTCCTCAGTATCAAAATTTTCTTTTTGTTTAGTGTTAATATAGGAGTTTGAACAAAATTTCAAAACTTGTTCCGCTCACATTCATTATTACAAACACTAAATACTAGAAACAACTAATTTACACTACCACCACACTTCAAAGTACAATTTTGAGTGTAGCACAATAAATAGGTCATTCAAGTATGTCACTTGTAACAGAAATATGTTAAAGTTTACACTAAGGAAATTACAATAGACAGCTGTGGAACAGGTATAATAAACGTTTTAATGAGCATGAAAGCAAGTGTTACACCCCAACTTTTCTCCCTTTCACATGAACAGGCACAAGAATCCCAAAATTGCAGGGACCTATGCGGTCACATCGTTTGCACACCCCTAGGGCTGGCCCTGCAATTAATGGAGGTAGTAATGCCGACATGAAAATCATATCATACTAGGTTACTTATGAAACCCTTTAAAATAATATGAATGGAATTAAGTGCATCAACCATGTTATAAAATGTCATTATATAAAAATGGTAGAGTTGAAGCACAAATAGATATAAAAACATGAAAAGATTATGTACATACTTACTTAGTACAACCATGATTCAATGTGGTATGTGTTGATTTTAAACCCTATTACACATTTTTAGCCAATATTTCTAGGAATTCTTCATATTGAGATTAAAGTTTCTAGCTCCAAGTCAAGATATTAAGATAATAAATATAAACAATAACTAATTCTTGGAATCTAAAAGACTATTGTGATGAAAAAAAGAAAAGAAAGTTGATTCTTTGAAAATATGCATTGAAAGGACAGAATGTGAAATTGGACCTACCATGAAGACGTCAAACTCGTCCAGGAAGTAAAATGGCGGCTGAACAATATTCCAGAGAGCCATGATGAATGAGACGGTCGAGAAAGAGCGTTCACCACCAGACAAACTCTCCGTCGCTTGTACAGCCTGTTTGTTTCCTGGGGCTACTTTCATGGTCAGGGTCTCACGCTCAAAGTTGATAGTTATCACCCCCTACATTGGTAGAGCATAATTAATTACATAATTTTAATGGTTCTTACATAATTATTAAGAATAAAAAACTTTTGATACTCAAATTACTTAAAATAATTAAATGTGCAACTTGCGTTCTCATTTGAATAGTGTGTTTCCACGATTGGAAACAAATGTTAATTTCGGGTATATTTTTGCATAATAACTTCTTTTACACTCACAGAAGTCAAAAGATTGTCAATTAATGCAATAATTTATTTCAATTCAATCTCACATTTTGAGTTAGCCGATTGATTAACATTATTTCAACGAAAGTTAAATAATATTACATTATTTATAAGATCATATATAATTGAGTAATGTTTAGTTTCAACAAATATGTTTGACTATCCCTATAGTATTACTATACAGAGTGGGTTCTTTTAAGTTGGGACAGTGAAATATCTTTAAAAATATACATTTAAGAAAAAAATGTTTTAGACAAAGTTGCATGGTTTTGAGACACTGACAAAATGACAATTTTTTTTAGTGGGTGTCTTCATGCTGATCTCAAGGTCAACTATTATTTTTCAATTGGGACCCTGTATTTTTTAACCGAGGTCTATTTTTGATGATATATCATATTTAATGAATGAAAGAAATACATATCATGTCTTTGGAACGGTTTTTATTTCAATTTATTGCTTCTTAGAACCTGTAGAGTGTAAGCAAATACTAGCAAAATGTTTTCACAAACAAAAAACAAACGTTCATTCATATTGATCAAAATGTTAAATTTGTCTACCTGTAAGTAGACCAAGTTCACATTTCAATACTTGTGAATAAACGTTCACACTTAACAAAATACACGGTTCTTCATACCGTGAGGTATTTTCATGTATTGTAAACCTACATATTGTGAGCTATGGAGTATTATTCTACTGCTGAAAACATTGAAATGATTTTAATTTATGGTGAATGTAGAAGAAAAGTTAATAATGTTATTCTACTCTGTGCTGATCATTTTCCTGAGAGTAATGCACCATCTTTTTATCTTATAGTTAAACATTTTGTGGAAAATGGAGGGGATCGAGTGAAGAAAAGGAACCGCCGAACAACTGTCAATGGCGAACATAATGAAATCGCAGTCCTAGCCTCACTAGCTAATAATCCTCATGTAGGTTCTTGTGCCATTTCTAGGGATTTAGGAATATATGAGGTTTAAGCATGATGGTTGGTGCCTCTATGTGGATTAAAAGGGGTTAGACATGTAAAATGTGGCTAAATGTTGTAGACAAATGTGAGAAAAAGATAGGCATTAAGAGATTTAAGAATAAAAGAGCACGTATGTTTTGGTGTATAGATGTTATTGAAGTGAAGGAAGTATGCAAGGATAGGGAAGCGCGGAGTGGGGTTGCAAAGAAATGTCCAAGCTTGGAAGATATATTTTAAAATTCCAGGTTTTCCATGATGTATAGGAATCCTGTAGTAGGCAACAAAATGAAATAAAAATGGTTGAATTTTTTTTATACATATTTCTTTAATTCATTAAATAGCATCAAAAATAGACTTTAGGTAAAAAAGTGTTTCAGGCAAAAGTTGCTTTTTTTCTACATAGAATATGATTCTGCAATAAAAAATACATGCTCCCATTTGAAAAATTATAGTTAACCTTAAGATGACCTCGAAGACATTCACTAAATAAAAAATAAATTATGTCATTTTTTCAGCGTCTCAAAACCAAGCAACTTTGTACGAAACATTTTTTTTCTTAAATGCATTTTTTTAAGATATACTGCTGTGACCACTTTAAAACAATCCTATATACATACCACATTAGGGTATTAAAAATTAACAAAATAACCACAGGTACAAGGAATAAGAGTGTTATATGAAAACTAGTTGTAGGACAAGGTGTTAAACCTAACTTCACAAAAAACAAATAAGACATTTAAATAAAAATTAAAAATATTTACAAGTTTGATATGGTAACAAAGTGACCAAAGATGTTTTGAATGTACACACAATCTGATCCATGTTTATAAAATTGATATTTAAAAAAAAATAAGATACAAAAATAATTTGAGTGATTTCTTTTTTTAATATGATCAAGGCAAAAAATGTTTTTTTTTATTAAATTTAAATATTTAGAGATTGAAACTGGAAAGCAAGTTTATGTGAATCATATTTTAAATCACAAGAGATGAATTCAAGTGGCTGGATAAAGACATCAAGTTGTTAGAGTTTTGATTATAGTCTAAAGCCACGGTTCACAAATTGTGGTGCATACAAACATTCCCGTTGGTATGCTGTGATAAGCCAAACAAAACAATCAAATTAGAGTTGTAAAAAGAAAAGGACCTTCATCAAATCTTATAAATATATTACAACCAAGTCTAGACAAAAGTAAAACAGATTTAAACACTAATTGTAGGGATGGAAACATTGATTCAAGCTCAGACAGACTGCTATTATATCCCTGGGCACAATTTAAAATGTACCGAAATAGTAAATACTAAACATAATCTAGATGGTACTTCAAATTAAGAAAATTGTTGAGGTAGTATGCAATGCCATGAGTTTGGAAACTGCTGGTTTAAAGGTTTTGTGCCAAATGAAGAAATGTTCACACAATATCACAGATAAATGCTGATAACAGAGAGTGGTGTTGCTAGAACATTTTACAATATATGCTTAGATAGTATAAATTATTAAACATTAATCAAAGGTTTTGATGTTTAGAAGAACCAGAACATTCATACAACTTTATCAATTAAAAGAGGTATGTCTATTGAGGAAAGAATCTGATCGTGTGAAGACCCATAGGTTTTTGTATATTTCATGTTAAATATATCAAGTTTCTTAAAAATATGTGCAAAGCAAATTGATCGAAAGCAGTGGTTTCCAATCAAGTGTTCGTAACATATTTCAAGTGGGATCATATTGCTTATTGATAAAAACTTACAGAGAAGTTGGATATAAATGTTTTCCTTTTAAATGCTTGTATTTATGTGTCCTGTCATTCTTTACAAATTTCCTTTTTCTTGCTTTTGTGTTTATTAATTTCCTCTTTTAAGAAGTTGCGTTTCACACGCCCTGCTGATGCATTTCAATAGAATGAAACCTAGATCAGGGGATTGGGTGGTGACAATCTCGTTTCAATTTTCGTCCAGTGGCAGCAATGTAAAATCTGAATTTGCGTTTTTTTTATTGTAAAAATCTTATTAAGTTCATTCTCTTTTATGTATTTCTATCCATTTTCCTTACCTTCTCCCAAATATAATATAATGCACCCCAAAATCTTTAAGAGAATGCTTATTGAGGCTAAAGCCTTATGTATTACTTTTTTAAGTGATTATGTGGTATAGAGCAGTAAGCTAAATCATGGTTTAAATTAGGAGGGATAGCCAGCACACTTACCTTGGTGATATTGGAGTAGAAATTGTTTAGATATAACACTAAAAAACACATAAACACATTTTTAAGGACAAGCTTTCACTGTCACAGACAGCTTCATCAGTCTACTCTCCTGACCTGATGAAGCTGTCTGTGACAGTGAAAGCTTGTCCTTAAAAATGTGTTTATGTGTTTTTTAGTGTTATATCTAAACAATTTCTACTCCAGTATCACCAAGGTAAGTGTGCTGACTATCCCTGATAATTTAAACAATTTTTTAAATGATTATAATGCTCGTATGAAGATGCAAAATTCAAATAGAAATCTAAGTAGTTAAAATAATAAGTTTTGTTTTTAAGTTAATGTTTAGAACCCTTTTGGCTACCCAACTCTGACAGTTATTGACTAGGTTTACTTTAACAACATTGTGTTTGGGCGAGGGGCGCTGCTAGCACAACTTCCAAAATATCCACTGGGCTTGTCAATTATCTTTTGTGACATCTTGGTTGCATTCGCTTCCAAACGATGGAAACCACTGAAATAGAGTATTAATTGAAAATATTTAGTTTGGTCTTTTTAGAGAGTTGATTTTATTTATATATTAACATACCTCAAAGCCTCGATTGCCCATCAGTGATGCAAATGCAACTTCTAGTTGATGTGCCCAATGCTTTTCAATCAGACTATACCACTTATTTCGAATAACCATTGTTTTATTCAACATCTATAAAATATAAAATAAAATATACATATTATCATTACAATCACATCAAAGAACCCTATAAGCTAAACAATGCCTTACTTAATTTTTTTTAAATAAATAATTAAAAGAAAATAGAGAGAAAAGGCCTACATTTTTCTGGTAAGTGTGTAGAGCTTGCCCCTCTATCCTCCTTAATCCTTTCATTTCTTACTAAATACAGCAGTTTGAAGACATTTTTAACTCAATCCCATTTTGTTTATAACTTTAAAATTCATATTAGCAACTTAACCTAGAGGGTTATGGAGGATGAAAGGAGTAAAAAAGAGGAAATGAACTAGCATTTGTCCGGTGAGGGGATCTAACGATCACTTGAGACCCTTCTATTGCAAATAAAATGAATAGATTTGTTTAGATAAAAAGATGGATTTCGGTATAAATATTGGTATAAAATCTAAATTTTTGGTTAAAAATAGGGATTGGCTCATTAATCCTCAAATCCTTAAGGATATCTGAGCTTCAAGGATTTGAGAAAATTTAGAATTCAAGAATTAAATCCTTAAAAAAACTTTTTTTTTCAATTTTTTGAGTGAAATTTGTTTTAGAGGTGTAATAGTGCTTAGTTTAATCACTTCTGATTTGACTTCTCTATCATTAAATATTTGCCTTTGGTAAAATATGACCCGCTACAATAGCCGAATCAAAGATATTATTTAATAATGCTCTTTAATTGAGGGAAACAAATTTCCCGGACTAAGTTTTCTCCACTTCCTTTTAGCAGTTAAATCAATCAAATTTATCATAATTCACATTTAAAAGGTCTTTTAGTCAATTTCACAGAAAGATTTCATTTCATTTTGCGCATGTATTACAAATATGAAAATGATATATTGAACTTAAAATATGTTTCGATAGTAATTTTTATTCTAAGTAAAGGTTCTTAAAAATACATCTTGCAAAATTTGGGTGTCACTATAGATAACATTATGTGCATCAGGCTTGAATTCAAGCAACAGTTTGGAGTGCTCCGGTCATTGTAATGCGTGTATTGCGGAAATGACAATAAATAAGGTGTTTAGAATAAACAAAATTACTTAAGAAATTAACCGCTTCAGTGGCTGCGTGGCCTAATGTGCTAACCTCGTGTTGGACTAGACTGCCAAAGATGGGGAGATCAGGGTTCAATCCAGATAAGGGGCACTGAGAGTGGTGTTCCTAAATGGTTTTCCACTCTCCCTCCACGCATATGCGGGTGTATTTCCTCTAAATTAGGTTAGGCCTTCCTAATCCTTAACCCATTAATATAATTAATAGGGGTCTACAAACTTGGGTTTTTACATTTGAGTCGAGTATTTCTAAAAGCTCCCGAGTCCAAATATATTCATAAATTTAAAATGTTAAGAGTGTACAGGCCTATTTGCTTATTTTAAATGTTTATTTCAAATATTTAGCCTACTTTGAAAAATATTATTAAGAAATGGAAATATTGATTTTTAAATTAGAAATAACATTAAAAAACTAAAAAAAGTTAATAAATAAAGTGAATAGGCTTATAATGTTGGCCAATAAGACAGTGTAGAAACATTGTACACTAAAGTAAAGTAAGTGATCGTGAAGAAAGACAACCAGAAAGGATAGTTAGGTTGGCCTGCATAGGAACAAACCTATTTTTATCTTCAGGTCTACTAAACTTTTGCTCTTTGCACTTAATCAAAACTTCCACAGTTGCACATTGTTTTGAATTTCCCGAAATATTACTTTTTCATTGATATCTGAAAAATAAATATTTCCGAAAATTCAAAACAATGTCAACTGTGGAAGTTTGAAGACGTAGGAAGAAATAGAAAAGTATGTTTGTTTATATCTAAGCCTAGCCTTACTTGCCTTTCGGGTTGGCTTCCTTCAATATCACTTACATTACATTCGTGTACAGTGTTCCTACACTGTATAAATAAAAAAGTTAATAAAATTAACATTTTATTAAGCTAATATTTCCCCAAAAATATGCTTTAGTAACTTAATTTACCCTATAAGAAAACCTATCATAAACAGTTAGAAATTTTTGAGGTGTTTATATTTAATATACTATTTCTTATTGTAATTTTGCATGATCATGTTTCCTGTTCCAATTCCATTCCTCTAGGCGCAGTTGCACATGCACTTTGTATGGGCTCTCGATATACATGTTTATATGATTGGGAAATTTATTTTATTTTAATTCAATTTTTAATGCCTACAAAAGTTGATGTCCATTCTCTAAAATTAAAAATAATATTTCTATTAAACGATATGAGATATAGTAAATGTACCCGCCTCGGTGGCGTAGTTGGCTAACAAGTTTGTCGTGTTGAGCTCGACTGCTGAGACGGGGAGATCGAGGATTGAATCTCAGTCGGGTGAACTGGGGGTGGATTTTCCTAGATGGTTTTCCACTCTCCCTCCCCGCAAATGCGGGTTCACTTCCTCTAATTCAACTTTCCCAATTCCTAATCCATTAGTGTAATTAGTACTTAAAGTGTATAACCCGAACGGATAGTAAGACGCGATGCTAAATATTATTATTATTATTATTATAGTAAATGTTTTTTTATTATAAAATATAGTAGGTTTGGTCAAATATTTATTGCAATAAGTAAGAACAGCCTTGATTTTAAATAGGTTAACCAACATAATTTTATAACTAAAGTGTAACTAAATTCATACTAGTTTTGTAGTTAGTTAATACGAGTTTTAAATATCTTAATTTCAAAAACATTCAATAAAATAATAAATTCTTGATATTGAATTTGTAATCTAACAGAAATTATTATTTTAGAAAGGGACCAGGTAATAATAGTAAGAAGAATCATTCAATAATTATTTAGTAATCTATTTAGCTATTTTTATTTTCATTGCTTTGTCATGGCAATACACGTAAACAACTTCAATCAAGGATAATTCAAAATGGATGACAATATTAAATAAATTTACTGGTCAAAAGTAGTTCTAAAGCTTTATTATGTTATTAATGTGAAAATTAATATTAATTAAAACTATTAATTAGGTAACCGAATGATTTATAAGTGGAAATGCCGATATTATCTAAATTAAATTACCTATGCTTACTATTGCGTTTTAAAAATGTATTATTAAATTCATAAAGTGGAAGCTCAAAAATGACAATCTTACAAAACTTTCATATCGATTTCGAGCCTAATGACAAGATCGACTCGAAGCTCGAAATCCGAGTATTCGCAGAGCCATAGTAATTAGTACATAGGTGTATAGCCTGAACAGGTAGTAAGACACAGTGCTAAAAATAATACTTAAGAAATTTCTTACTTTCATTAAAGATTTTTTTTTTCTATTATGTAAAAATTAGAACCATCTTCAGAAGATAGATTTTACCATCAGTGCGTTTTGAAGTTTATGAAGTTTCTCTTGTGCTCTCTCATAACTAGCCTTCTTCTCCATATAATGTGTCAACACTTGATCAAGCTTTCCAACTCGGCGTTCAACATTGCCGATGAACGCTTGACAATTCTTTATCTCCTCTTGAATCAGCTCTGGCTCTCTGAAACCAAATTCAGAGTATTTTAAATAGTACATTTTATCATAAAGAAATTATTTGTTTTATTTTATTAACAATAAAAACCACATTAAAAAAAGTTTCAACTGTACACTTTTTTTACCCTAAAAGGTAATAGTTCTATCTTAACGGATTACACTATGGTCCTATCTTTAAAGCTGCACCATAGTGAAGCCATCCAAGGTAAGGGTGATACCTTTTATGGTAAATAAAGGGTTCTTACAAATCTATTCAATTATGAAAGTATTACATTTTTATCAGATATACCTGTCCGAATCTATCCTTTCATGTAGTTTGGAAGCCTGATTAAAAGCTTGGTTTGTTTCCTCCCTCTGTCTATCAAACTCGGTCTCCAATGATCGTAATGTTTTCTCCAATTCTTGTTTTTTATGTTCCAGCTTGATCTTCTTTGTGTTGACTTTGGAGAGTTTATTATCAATGCTTACAATTTCATCCTACACAAGAAAAACATGTTGAGCACTTGTATGATCCAGTTAGTAAATCAAGCAATACAAATTTTGCTAAGTTAAAATTGTTAAAGTGAGTCAGTTTGAATCTTCGTACTTAATATAAGTGAAACTTAAATGTAATATTTCCAGAGTAATTAATATCTTCTACTAAATGTAGCAAGCCTAAAAGAGATTTAATTATTCCTTGACATTTACATTTTTAGGCTTAATTTGTTTGTTTCAATAGTGGTACCCAAACAGCAACCTCCAAAGATGTATATCACCCGTTAATAAACAAACACAACTTTCATTTGAATATTTAGCTCTCGATTATTTTTGGAAAAGTGTTTTAAAAAATGTTCTACATGTTTCTTTGAAATATTTGCAGATTATAAAAAATCTAGGGAAATCACATCGACATCAGAAATCACAATGTGAGTTGTATTTGTTTATTTCAATATTAAATTTAAGACAAAGGACGAAGAAAGTTAATCATAAGGAAATGCATCAACATCATCTGGAAAAAGAATGGAAAATACACAATGTGGAAAACAGCCCTTAATACACCCAGCCAGTATTCAATCATACGCAACCCTTACACATACATCACCATTCTTGGCATCTTTGTAACACATGTCGAGCATGAATTAAAGATTATACTCTTGATAAGAAGAAATAAACTTCAGTTTTAATTTTGTAAACAAATGTACCAGTTTGCGTGTCTTAATCATTCATAAGCTTTATTTTGGTGTGTTATCAACGGAATAAAATTATATTTACCAAAACAGTCCTTGTAGTTTCACTGTTTATGCTAGTTTCCACCTCTTTATATTTTTGAAAAGCTTCATCTACATAGGTTTTAATAGTATCACACTCGTGTTGCAATGCATTCTTCACCTCGACTAATTCAGTTAAATGTTGGGTAGCATGGGTAATTTCTTCAGTCTGCAAACACAACCAACAGCAGAACTAAACATCAAGGTTCCTCACATATTTTCATGAGCAGCAGGGTGAAACATTTCATGGCAAAATCAGGTGAACTTACATTAATTATTGCTGTATTGAAAGTGTAATACAGTTATAATTATTATATTACAGTAAGTGTATGATTATTATGGACAATTTCAAAAACAGTTTTTAAAGTAAAGTATGTTTAAATTGAATCATATCAGTTTTTAAATTTTCAATAAAGGGAAATACAATTTTTACTTTAAATGGACACATAATTTTCTTCACCATCTTAACCAGAAGGTAACACATTTACTTGCAATCTACAGGCAAGTTTTATAGTTATGTTTGGTATGCCTCAAATGTGGCCTTATACTAAATACAAGACAACACCTAACTAAACTCAAATTGAATGGGCCAATTTTGTATATGTAAATGGCCCCTTCCATTCTGGTCTAGGTAGGTGTTCTCCTGTATTTAGTATAGTACCACACTAGTGTGTTAAGTATGAGTATTAAACCAGCCCCAAAACAATCTAAAACTTTTTAGGGGTCATTCTAACAACCATTCAAAAACATTAAGATATTTTCTTGCTCATTCAAAAAGCTATTTCACTGTTACATTCACTGTTTGACTAAAATCCACATTACCCAAGATTGTTATAAACTAAAAACGAGCAATATTCAACATCTACACTGAGGTTATGTTAACATATTTGTTCCCATAAACGACCTTGGACATTTACAGTTTTAGTTTCCTAACTCCCGCCACACTATTGTTGATTAACAACAATGGTCAAAACAAACTCCAAGAAAACCTTGTGAGCATGGTTCCACTATGCAGATCTTAGCACTTATATTAGATGACACTTTATTCCTTATTTTAGCACCAGTTTTACTTGTTTATGTGTAGTATAGATGCTTTGTCTGTTTGTTCTTTATTATAACACTCATTAGCGCGCTATTTTGTCAACATGGTGAAGAGAAAGGTGGTTGTTGGTAGTAGCATAACTAAAAACATAGAATTTCTTAATAAAGAAGTTTAGATGAAAAAGAAATAAGGGATGTACCTATTTATCAAGATTCAGAAAATGAACTAATTCTGTCCAATATGGGAAAAGGTGATGATGCTGTTAAAACTGACTTTACTGCCCTTTCCCCTAAATGGTTATTGGGAATTCGAATGTAAATATGGTTGATTCTCCTGAAGAAGTTAAGACATTTGTGGATTTATTTTGTACCCCAGAATTTTATCAACATCTCGTTAATAAAACTAATTGCTACACAAGTCAAACTATAAAAATAAACTATAAGTGCACAAAATATTTTATGTATCAGACTTGGGTTCTTGTGACCTCAGAGGAAATGAAAATATTTATGAACAGCTATTATCAAGAAAACAGATATCCCACATGGAAATACTAAATGACATTATGTTTTGTATCGTGTGAACATTTGGTGGATCTATCTTTAATAGTTTTCCAGAAATAAAACATTTTATATACACACACACTTGTAAAAATGATTTTTAGTTTTTTTAAATTTCTGGGCCAACAGTGTTGCAAGGTTGTCAATTACTTGGAGCGATCGTGTTAAACCAAAATTAAATATTGAAAAGAATATTTGGTATCATCTTCTATTTTCCCCAACATGATTCAATATTTTATTTAAAAAAATTATTATGCAAAAAGTTATTAACTAGGACCTCATTATATTTATTTGAAAAAAATAAGCTTTAAGACAATTATAAAAAAATATTGCACCTGAAACATATTAAATAAATGCAAAAGAATCGTCGAGTTAAAATTTTAACCAAATATATATGCGCCTATTCTGGGCAATTATGTGTTTATGTATTTCTCAATAACTACGTCTATTAACACAAAGATTTGTTAGGGTTAGAATAACATAAACAAAGTGTTGGGGGTTCATTATTTCTTAATTAAAATTAGTTTGTAGGTAGCTGACAAAATTAATGTGGTACTTACAATAGCATCAGTTGAAACTGCTGATATTTGATTGAGCTCATCTTTGACCTGGGTCAAATTCTGACTGACAAAATCGATTTGATTTTTCAGTCTACTAAACTCTATAACAAGCTCATTAATGACTTTATCCTTTTGTGCTTTCTCCTCCTTCAATTTGATGAGCTCTGATTCAAGTAGCGCAATGTTGTGTCTCTCATGTTTTGATTGTTCTTCCAAATTGCTGTGCACAGGTATAAATAAACAAAAGTGATCTTAAATACAATAGTATACAAGAGTTACCAAAATTACTTGAGATACTTGTCATATATTTACATGTAAAATGATAAGTTCTGCAAATGTCAATTTTGATAAATCATAACTATCTAAATAAAACAGTATTGTAAAATGTTGTCAATAATCAAAAGCAAAAAATATATTTCTAAGTTCTAGACCAATGCAAGCTTTTGATTTTCTATTTCATAATAATATGTTTAACATGAGTTTCATTGAAAACTTAATCAAGACAATATGTTTTAGGAAGTTTATTGAATCACTCATTAGAAAGAAATGAATGTGGTTTATTTTCACAAAATTTAAAGTATTGGAAACAGTCACGAACAAATATACATTTCATACTAATCTGGTATATGGATTCTTAAGTTGTTTGCATTTTGTTTTTGCTGCATAATATCACTTTAAACTTCTTACTTTCTCGCTATCTTACAGGTAGAGAAAGTATTGTGATCGCCGAAAAAATTGAACTCAAAATTTTGATGAATCTTGACGTTTCATGACCCCCCCGAATCCAAAAAAGTGGTTTTTAACTTTCTGTCTTTCTGTACCTCAAACTAGAGCCTTAACTATTTTTACCGATCAGCCTAAAACTTCGTATCTATGGTTTTCATAGGGTTGCCCCAAAGGTTTTTTTGGAATTGGATATCTAACCCTAAAATTAAGAGTAGTTTACTGAAGGGCAAAAAGAGAAAAAGTAAATTTTCTAAAATCAACTCTAATGATTTTGATTAAATTTCATTTCTAAACATTTATACATATTCCAAACAAAATGGCTTCTCTCAATATTTCGGCAAAATTACTTTAAGGGTTCCGGTCTGATGCGTAAATCATATTTTTTTATAATATCTCCTAAACTATTTGAAATATGAAATTACTTATCATTACAAATATCTAAGTCTCTTTATAATACAAATATTTTATAAGAAGCATATTTTTATAAAACCAATAACTTTCAAGCTATACGTAAATATATTTTTTAACTTTTCAAACACAAAAGGTAAAAGTATTGCGACCGCAAAAGAAAATCTAACCTGAAATGTTGATGGATGTTGATGTCTCAAGGATCCCCAAACCCTAAAAAGTGGTCTTTGCAATGACGTCTGTCTGTGTGTCTGTTTAAACTTAAAATTAAGATTAGTTTAATAAAGAGCAAAAAGAGAAACAAATCGATTTTCACAAAATTGACTAAGGATTTTGATTAAAATTTGTATCTAGGTGTTGGTTAAGATTATAAATAGGTCGGCTATTTTCATTTTACCATGAAAATGAATTTTAGGGCACTTTACAGAAGCAGAAACTTCCGTATCTCCGCAACTATTTGAGATACTAAATAACTTATCATTGCAAAATTGTAGTACTATTAAAAATAAAAAACTTTTATATGAAATATATTTTTTCATAAATCCAACAATTTCTGAGATATTGGCAAATATATTAATACAATTTTGTGATCTTTAGTTGTAAAGAGATACTACTTAAGTTTTAATGCAATGATTCTCTGATGCCATACATAGGGTGATTAAATATAAGTCTCTAAAAGTTTATGTTGTTTTCCTTAAACCCCTTAGAAGAAATGTTTGTACAACAATGATCTCTATCCATTTTAGACTCAATAGTCAATATTTAAATTTTTTATTGGTCAAAATTTATAAATGAGGAATTTAATAGCAATGTGATGGCATGAAGATTTGCAACACTTAATAAAATGTCAAAATTTTAACCAGAAGTTGAAATTTTAATACGAAGTGTTGACCCTTGTGGACCCAACATTAATCTTTTTTTATCGGTCCAAACATACAAATGAGGATATTAATTCTTTAAATACAAAATTATAAAATTTAAAACCAGGATTAAAAAAAAGTTTTACATAAGTACAGTGCAATTTATGCTTGGGTTTGCTAGTGTATATTATTTTGTTTCACTTATTGTAATGTCCCTGATTTGACCCTAAAGAATATTTGAAAGCTTTGACAATATTCTCCTCTTAATTATATATATAAAATTTTTATTTGAATTTTATTTTTTATTACTTGGCACTTAAAACAAGTCTTCTTCTAAATTATTCAGATATAATAGTTACCAAATTCTAACTATGGAATTTCTAGTTATTTCTTGTTTTTAAGTTCACACCCTGAAGTTAGGAGGCATCAGCTACTGTAACTAACTTCAGTGTGTGACGTAAAGTTGAGTAAAAATTACAATATAAAAGTTTTTTAAAACTTAACTTCCTGCTCTGGAATAACCCAGAACAATGTAGATGTTCAATTTGAGGCAGTTTCCGGTTCTCGGCCATTCTGTATGCTTCTATACATTTTCGCAAACTAAACATTCTAGTAAGTTCTATTGGACTGAGGTATATCACAAGTGGTGTAATCTCGAAGTACATTGTGATGTCAGTCATTGTCTCTTACGGACGTGAGCTCGGCGCTCGTGCAACATGGTCATTTTTCTATCAAAGTACCAATAACTATCATTGAATAAACCAATATCAAACACTATCTGACGTTAGGTATTTTTATCATAGAAGTGAAGACCAAAGTAGGGGAGTGATAATAACTATTTTAAACGTAACAAATGACTAAACAACCATGTGACAATTAAACAAGTAAAAATCCCGTAAGGTTATAAATGACTTCCAAACGTGTGGCATTTATCACCAAAAATATTATGTAAGGTGGCAATTAGTGGCCCAACGTGGACCAGCTATAAGAATATAGCAATTGGCGTCCAAACGAAGGGGGTATCTAATAGTCGCATAACAAATAGCGTCCAAACCAGGGACTCGTTATGAGATCGTAACAAATGGCTCACAACGTGGGGGCATAATAAATGGCAGCACAAAGAGGGTCGTAACAATATATTACGATAATAATTATTCAAAGGAACGCCTAGTAAAAGCAGTATACAAAAGGTTCTAATTAAAAAATGAAAAGATAATAAGTAAGGTGAAATAAGAGGTAAAAGTTAAAAAGACAACATGGAAATTAACTTACCAAAAAACATATTGAGTGTTTACGACAAGATCCTTTAAAACGATTAAAAAATATAGATAATAAGGAGTCAGAATATAATATATGGTTAAATAATATAGAAGAGAAGAGGGATTGAACGACCAAATAATAGTAAGACTATTAATGATAAAAACTTTTAACGATCCTATTAAAGAGATTGAAATAGAGTAGAAAATGAAAAACAATTAAATGGGGTAAAATACAGGAAACATATCAAAATTAAGACAAGAATACAATACAAATGAAAAATCATACTATAAGTTTACAGGTTAAAACATTATATAAAGAAAGATATATTAAGTATATTAATGAATTAAAAATAATAAACAGTTTAGGGTAATAATGTTGATAAATTAACTGTTGTCGTAAGAAGAGTTAAAACTGTAATCAATAAAAGTGAACAGGGAATATTATGCAGAAAATTAATTTAATAGATGTTAGAGAAGTTAATTATAAGAGTAGAACTTGGAAGAAAGAAACGAATGATATAGAATAGTGAAATGAATGTTAAATAAAAAGTTGTTGAATATATAAACGTTACTTAGCTGATATTTAGTTCCAGTCCTTAAGCCTTGAACGCCAAAAGGCAGGTTGACTTGACTACATGTTTCAACGTACAAACGTCATCTTCAGGTCTCTAAATTAGGGTTGGATGTTATCCCTGTCACTCCAAAGGTGTAATAGTTCAAACTGTAACCTTATAGTATGATTTTTCATTTGTATTGTATTTTTGTCTTAATTTTGATATGTTTCCTGTATTTTACCCCATTTAATTGTTTTTTATTTTCTACTCTATTTCACACTCTTTAATAGGATCGTTAAAAGTTTTTATTATAAATAATCTTATTATTATTCGGTCGTTCAATCCATCTTCTTTTCTATATTATGTAACCATATATTATATTCTGACTCCTTATTATCTATATTTTTTAATCGTTTTAAAGGATCTTGTCTTAAGCACTCAATATATTTTTTGGTAAATTAATTTCCATGTTGTCTTTTTAACTTTTACCTCTTATTTCACCTTACTTATTATCTTTTCATTTTTTAATTAGATCCTTTTGTATACTGCTTTTACTAGGTGTTCCTTTGAATAATTTATTATTATAATTCTCCTTACTAAATTTCTATGAATATAACTAATATATTACGAGTTTTGAGTAAATATCTCCATTTTCAAACAATAGAGCAAGAAAGTCCGTGCGAAGTTCCATACCATTTATTATAATTGGATTTTTTTTCCAAAGTTATATATTAAAAAAACTACCTAGGGTTTTTAAGGAGGAAATAAAGACACAAACTATTGGCAAGTTTGCCTTCGCCAACCCCACTATATGTTTTAGTAAACTATATTTTAGAGCAAAGAAAAAAAATTACAATGGTTAGCTTGATGCATAATGATTTTTAAATTGTGTAAGTGTGAGGAATATAAGGGATGTGAATAAAGGATGAAGAACATGATGAAAGGATAGAGGAAGATAGAAGCTTTTATGAAGCTGACTTGGCCACAGGCTGGATGACAAACTTGTTGATTACGACTTGATGTTTACTTTTTTTATAGTTACTAAAGTGCTATAGCTTACCTGACTATATCCTCTGCACTGACTTGTAAGTATTTTGGTCTTGGGGTAACTTTTCCACCATATGACCTGTAGCTTGGAGCAGGAAAGTACTCGTTGCCATCCTTGGTGATGGCCCGCCTGCAGTTTCTAGGGACATTATTTTGCTTGCTCAACAAATCATGAGCCTCTGTATCGCTAGGGATTAGAATAATGCGCTCAAGTTCATACTGATCTATAAGACAGTTGGCAACTACAGGATGTGTGATAGTCAATGCATTTAACATGGTTGAATACTTATTGTGTACTACTGCATTCCTTCGCACATCATGCACCTGTGGACAAAATAAAAAAAAATTACATATTTTATTCATCAATATATTCAACAAATATTTATTATTAGATTTATTTCAAGTGGAAAGGATGAATAGAAACCATAAGATGAATAAAGATATTTATTTATACTGTTAAAAAAATTAATGTCAAAATCACAGAAGAAAAAATCCCAGCATAACTAATTGCCTATGGGGCAATAATGATAGCACTTGATAGTTTATATAATGGGATCACAAAATAAATATCTGTTAATCAATACTTTTTTTCAACAGATTTTTTGGTGACCTGGCGGTCTAGGGGTAAGGTGTCAGACTTCTATGCTGGCGGCCGGGGTTCAATCCCCGGTCCCGTCAAAGATTTATCTGATTACCAAACCCTTCCTTCACCTCTGACAAGACATCTCGTGAATGTGGGGAATGCCAGGTCTCCACCGTGATTCGGATTCCACGTTAAACTGTAGGTCCTCCATTTCATCTCACAATCACCCTACCATTACACATTAGCGTAAGTGTGTATAGCCCGAACGGGTAGTAAGACGCGGTGCTAATAATAATAATAATAATAATAATAATAATAACAGATTTTTCTTGAGCGATAAAAATTCATGGCACAACTTCCTTCGAAGGAGAAGTAAAACTGTCGATCCTATGTAAATTGTGGCATGTAAAAAAAACCTGGAAGGTACATGAAAATACCTATATCCCGGCAAAATTGGTAGAGACTTTCACTCTCACTCATAAAAATTAATGTGTGCTGGTATAATCAGTCGGTTCAGAAAGTACATGTTAAAAAATAAAATAAATAAAATATAAAATAATGTTTTTAATCAAAATCAAAATATTAAATAATAAATATGTAATTATTATCATAGCTTGCAGCCTAAGGTCTAGTTCGCACTAGTAAACATTTCCCCAGAAAAATTGTTTGCCAACATGTTGCCCTTGTTTCAGAAACAGTTGGGGAACATTTGGGCAACATTCTTTCATATTTCCCATGATCCATTTCAAATGGGCTAAAAGAAACAACGTTAGCCAATATTTTCGACAACAAACAACGTGGGCTAGTAGGTGAGATTGCTTATCTAAATCATGTGTCTTTTTTCACTATCCTGGGACCAACCATTTGTAAAATAACTTCAAAACCTTAGGAGACATGTGAGTGAAGTTTTTAAAAATCACTGGTGCCTTTGAGCTCCAGTTCTATCAGAAGAATATTTGCATAATATGAACCATTTTGAAGCAATTTAAGAACCCAGCACTGTTTTCTTCTTCTATGTCTTCTTGAACAGCTCATAGCTATATTCCATTCACGGTAGGAATTGACTTCTGAAAGGCCTTTTTGCCTACCATAAATCTACTATATAGTAGGATATTGGTAGGAAAAAAGACCTTTCAGAGAGTAATTCCCACCGTGAATGGAATATACATACAAAGCTCAAGCCATATTATCAGAATCCTCAACAAATGTTTCATCATTGTAGTCTGGACATGAATCAATGTTCCTTAAATGTTTGTCAACAATCTGTTTCCCATGTTGGCCAAAAGTTGTGGAACAGTTGGCCAAAAATGTTTCCAAGTGCATACTAGGCTTTAGGTAATCTAGAGCATGCAAGAATGACGTAAGCCTAAGGACTCACACTGCACAAGAGTATTGTCAAAACTACTAGCTTAGGGGAAACACACCTTTTTTGGTATATAACAGTGAGTATTTAGACCTTTTGAGGAGAGCAGGCCAGACAAGGACACCAGTTGTTAGGGGGACTAGTACGAAGTGCTCGACGCAATAGGCTACTAAGTTTAACCAACTTGTGAGGAAAATATACTAAAGCTCGAGTCCCTGTTCTGTACAGAGGACGCCGCAACCCGTCATGGAAGTCAGAGTTAAATAACGACAGCAGAGCGCCAGGCGGTCAGATTTGGACACCAGCTAGGATTATAGCACCAAAGATAGGTAAGTGTACAGACTGCTGAGTTGATAGAATTAGTACCTTTTTCTAAACTCTTTCAATTAGTTATAGATCCTACATCAGATTATACACTAGTGTGTGAACAGACTATTTCAATAAATAAGACAGAGCAAACCCTACAATTATTTGCCACTAACTACCCATCCAACCAAGCCTATCATGGCAAAATAGGCCCATGAGACATACACGTAGGAAAATTACGATATAAGAATTTTATAATCAGCATGTACATGCAAAATGCACTTAGTTAATTAAGATTAATGAGGAACAAAATAAATATGTATTATAAATGTTTTGTCATCAACCAACAATGGTAGAATAAGTAAGACTATTGTCATTCGGCTCACCAATTATTAATGTCAATCTTTTGTTTACGAGCAGCACAGGTAGGTATTGGTGAATCATCATTGTTAAGAACTTAGCAGACAACCTTGCCCTTTGTTTTGTTGCTGGGAAAGGGCGAGGGTGGCTACAAGTGGACTCTAAGTAACAGGTTACTTCTTTCATCAATAACAAGGGCACGAAAAAAGAAGAGGCTGTTGAGAATATATAGGTCAATGACAGAAAGAGAAGCTGTATTTCAACCAATGTGAGTTAGGAGGGATTAGTTTTGCAAGGTCATCAAAAAGGTTATCTAGCAAACAGACCCGAACCAAGAAAGGAAGATTCAAGGAAAGCTAAAACTGGGGAAGATTCAAGTTAAGTTAAAACTAAAATCTATTGCAGGTTTCAAAACTACATCATGGATTTAGAACTTATCTTTATTTCAATATTTTAATTTATTCATCAGTTTATATTTATGAAATTATTTAAATTCTGAGAAATGTAATGAACAAATTATTCTGCATACAAATATTTTATATGCACAAATTCCAAAATAAAGTTCTTAGGTGAAATTATCACAAACTTAACAATGAGTAAAGTAGTGTCAAATAAGCTGAAACTATCTTTAAAATGTGGTAGGATCAATGATAAAATGAACTAAGTTAACTATAAAGTTAGATAAATATTAATTTGAACTTGTATAAGTAAACGCTTTAGAGTGAAAATGGCCCATTTGAAGAGATAGCTTTTAGTGTTTTTTTTAGCACCAAATCTTAATAATTGCTGAGGTTATACACATAAATACTAATTATGCTAATGAGTTAAGCATTAGTAGGGTTGAATTTAGAGGAAATGTACCTGCATTTGCATGGCAGGAGAGTGAAACACCACTTTGGGAAAACCATCGTCAGTACACCTAAGCAGGATTTGAACCCCAATCTCCCTGTCATCAGCAGTTTAGTTTAACACAAGAGTGACGCCTAAAGCTATCCAGCCACCGAAACCTTTTTAGTGTTACTAATATATATTAACTTTGTAATATTTAAAATCAAATAAACCAGATGATTGATATCAGTGATTGGCTTAACCTGCATCAAATAATTGGCATCGGCATGGTCTGCAAAAGTGTTGATCGGCCAAGCCTTAGATTTTTTTTAAACCTAAATGATGTGTCCAAGGTTAATTATTAGTTTATTCGATCTTCAAATACCATATTTAATAATGGAAATGTCACGTTATACCCTATGTGGGCTTGATCTGACAGGATAGCTTGTGGGAGGGGTAAGGTTGCAAGCAAGGTAATTGTGTGTGTTTGAAATAATATGTACGTTTACAAATTTTGGTTTAGTAGTAGTTACTAAAAGATAAAAGATAATACAAAATGTGATGTTAGTCATGAAATAAAGAGTGTACCCCACCCCATGGAAGAACTGGCGTACCTTATCAATACTTAGACCAATGAAGTTGACTGTTACTGAGTGTGACCTCAACAAAACTCGATATCGGGACCATGGGCTCAATGGATGCTCTCTAAGTACTAGTGCTACTGATAACCCGAAGATGTCATCTGATACGTTATGGCTTCGAACAGAGTGACCACCTGAGATATTGGAATTGTGACAGCCAAAAAGTATAAGTATTTTATACCTCACTATTTCCGCTTTTCTGGCCAACTAGTTCAATTATTGTTATGAATTGTCAGCGCTTTTCTGTAACCTTTATCGTACGTTACTTCATACATGCTTAGCCAGCAATTTTAGTGTGTGTGTCCACTCAAGTTATGTAAATCAAAACCAACATTCAAACATTGCTCAGTTGTTATGACAGAGATTAAAAAATTAATGGAATTTATTTATTTTTACACCACCTTGTGCGTATAACTCGAACGAGTAGTAAGACGCGGTCCTAATAATAATAATACAACACCTTATATGCCCTGATTTGTGGTCAAATTTTAAGCTTTCACTGTCAGAGACCATTTTATCAAGTAGAGGCTACACATAGTGCCTCTCTCTTGTATGTTGATTTTTTTAGGAAGTCGAAAAAAGTTTCCAAAAGTTTATCTTAGTTCTAATGGCTTTTTAAAGGATTTCCCCATCTGTCTGCATCATAATCTAGATATCGATTGGTTTATTTGGTTGAAAAGGTTAGAAAACAGTGACAATTGCTAGTTTCAAATGTTATCTAGATTAACGTCCAGCAGAAATCATAATCCTAGCTATCTCTATGTAGAACTTTGATACATTCTCTGATCATGTTCCTAGATTTTAGCAGTATTCACAACTCAAGTAAACATCGGTAATGTTATGTTTATCGAGTAGTATTGGATTAAAGTTGTATCTTTATTATTTGGAGTATACTTAGTTTGCCATAGTTGCAAAAAATCTCCACGCAATGAATCACAGAGCGGGCACACAGACTAAGGGTTGTATTTATAGTCTAGTTTCAGAAGACCACCAATATCCCAATATATGAAATAACAAGCATTTACCCACATTATTGGTCACATGGTCTAACATGTCACTATTGTGTTTGACCAGAATGCCAGCGACAGGGAGATTGAGGTTCATATCCTGAATGGGTGTATTGAGGGTGTTGTTTCATAAATGGTTTCCTATTTTACTTCTATTAGAATTAAACATTCCTCATCCCTCAGTGCAGTTTTTTTTAGTACCGGGTCTTAACACTCGTTTGAGTTATAAACTTATGTACTAATTGGGCTAATGATCTTAGAGATGAGGAAACTCATATTTGAAGTGAGTGTTAAGATTTCTTTTTGTGGACAATACATTGTTTTTTTCCTTCACCTGCTTGTGCAGATGAAATATTTTGACCGTCTCAGAGCTGATTCAACACTGCTAGGACCACAATGATTCAAAGATCATGCTTTAGTAAAGGCCAAGTGTGTAAGACTCACTATAAAAATACTGACCTTACTAAAATATTTGCTGACAAAACAGCCAGGTTTCATATGCCGAGGAACAATTGAGTTAAATATTTTATCAAGCTCCTTGGAATCCTTGAAGTTGTCACAACAAAAAGAGCGGAGTAAGCCAAGCTTGAAGAAGTTCTCCATAGCTGGCACCCAAGATATGTCTTTGGGTTTCATGTATAAACCTACATAAAATGTGAAAGAGAAAACAAGTGTACACAGTAAATACCTCTCTAGCCTGTATGTATGTATTGTGTGTACATATATGTGTGTATACCGTATATATTTGAATCTAAGACGAGTTTTTTCCCAAATTTGTAGGTTCAAAATCTAGGGGTCGTCTTAAAATCCCAGACTAAGGAATAGGTTAGGCCTACATCAAAATTTAACATTTTACATCTTTATTTAATATAAATACAACAGTTCAGGGCTGCTTTTTCAAAGATTTTATCCATTTTTGGAATTTTAAAGATATAACACAGGTCACAGGATATTTGTTAATTTCACAGATTTTTAAGCTAATTTTTAGGTTTTCGTTAAAAATAACTGCCTAGTTGTGTGGCCCAATACGATACTCGATACCCATAGTATTGACTGGTATCACAATAAATAATACTATACACTAAAAATCTCGATACCACTTTTTAGTTTTCAACACGGTTAACTCCAAAATGGGTTGGGGATACTAATAGGCATGATCAAATTTTATTTCGTTGTGCTGTTTTTGATTACTTTTCCAATTACTTCACTATGATATTAAAAATTCAACCTTCACAAAAATCAAAATACAATCAAATCAAAACAAATAATGAATTATCTAGTTGTTACGTATTTAATTCCTAAAACTTTGCCTACATAGCAATCACTTGCCAAGTAAGATATGAGAAGAAAACTTGAGTTGATTTAAACAAACAATCGATAATACATAGAGATTACTAGACAATTTTACCAATAGTGAACTTTAGTTTTAATTCGTGAGACTCCACAAAACATCTAACTTTGAATAATATCAAGTAAATTATTATCTTTAATTAGATTTTCCTAGATCATCTGTTTTGAAATAAGAATAAATATGCTTGTTTAATTATCATAAATCTTTTATGCTTGGCTGTCATGGCAGCTGACTTTTATGATAATTCACAACAGACATGTTTATAGGTTAGATTTTTTGTAACATGTGATATGTGTTTATCTTTTCCTTATAAATGCTACAGTTTGTTGTATATTTATCCTTTGATTTCTTCCTTTATCTCTTTACTTTATATTATTTTATTTTATGTATATCATTGCGAAAGTGAAAATGTCACATTTTAGAAGCCAGTGTGTTAATGGTCAAGTACAATGTTCATATTTACGGGTAGTAGGGTATGTATGACACTCGGATATTCACTAACAATTATAATTTGTCATACTAAAAAAATTAACTTTTCATTGTTTTATGAAATATTTTCAAAGTTAACCTTCTTATGCAAAAGCAATATTTGTGACAAAAAATTAAATTCCTTAGCAATTCTGCAACCTTAATTTGATTTTAAGCCAACATAGGGGTTTTGTTTTGTAAATAATAGAAGTGTTAGTATTACAAAATAAGTCTACCATAATTATTATTTTCTTCATTCATGATCAAATAAATACCACTTTTTAAAAATCTATCCAGAACCACTGAAAAACTGGGGGTCGTCTTGGATTCAGGTAGATGCAGCATGTATAAAACTTTATTTTAAAATTTTATTATCTAATCAGAAACTGTGAATATTATTTTTTGTACAAGATTTCACAAGTTTTTATTTTTAACACAAAAAAAATTGTTTTATTTTATTTTTATATCAAACATACAAACAAAAAATCAACAAAATTTCAAGGAAATCTATATTTTTGTGGTCAATCTGAAATAATTTTGTTCAACAAACTTAATTTTTTTAATTCACCAACAAATAAAAAATAACTTATCTACATCATCTATTGTGAGCGGTTTTGTCATATAGGTAGAAGCTACTTAGAGGCTTATTTAACGTCATATCATTTTGTCTAGAAAACTGTGTTTTAAGCAATTTATGGGAATATTCTAAGACTGGGTCATTATTTTGTGAGACACTTGAAATACATACCTATGGGTCCAATAGGTTTTTTTGTAAACCTGCCTGCACAATGTGATTCATCAATTTTTTTAAGAACAGGAGCAACCCAATCTCCAAAAACAGACAAATTACTGTTAGATCGCCGTTTCTGAGCACTTATTTCACTTATACACTTATCTGAAAAGACAGTAAAAAATATATATTTTTAATTAGGGTTAATTTTGATGAATTATTGCAACATTTGCTTAGCAAGACAATGCCAAGTCACAATGCCAAATAAAACTTACAGAATATACTTCGGTCAAGGACTGAATGGCAGTATCCTTGGTTAAGAGTCAGTTAAAGCATACCCAACTACTCGAAAAAAAAAAAAAAAAAAAAAAAA
>CABFOW010000225.1:87081-115590 GCA_902141385.1 Timema californicum
AAAAAAAAAAAAAAAATACACACACATTTCCTTTATCATGCCAACTAATGAGTAGTTACTGCAGAAACTTAAATGACGATTAAACTGATTTCTAAAGAAATGTTTTTGTAAACATTTTAAATGATTAACCAAAATTTCAACAATTTCTAGAGAGTTGTGAGAGTTAACATTAAGTATAATTCTAATCAAAATCACAAAACATTACATCTAGCAATGAATGAATATAATTTAGATAATAGACACGTGCAAAAATAAATAAAAGAAAATATTTTATTTACCAATCATTAGAGCTCAATTTAAAATATGAGTAACGTTTCCATGATTTGTTTTTGTAGTAAACTACATTTTAAAATATTCATTACAATTAAACATAAATTATTTGTTTAATAACCTTAACAAAACCTAATATAGTGAAACTTTTACTGTTTTTAAAAGATATTTTTACTAGAAATCATGGGTATTTAAAACTGTATTCATGCATAGTAATAAACTTAAACACCTAATTTTTTAATCTTGTCTGTTTTTGATGCAGTTAAATTATTGTGTGCTTCAATAAGACGAGCAGCATCATCCCTTAGATTATCATAATCTTTTTTCTTCGTGTTATATCTAGCAGATAAATTACTAAGTGTGTTTTCTTTACTGCAAATGTCCGCTCGTAATCTTGCTTCTTCCCCAGATCTTTGAACAAACAAACAAAATTACTTTTATTACAAATATGACATGCAAAACTCTTTCATGCACGTTTTATACTAAATGTGTTAACCATGTATCAATATATTTGTTAATAATCTGTGCTGTATTTATCATAGAGATATAAGAAAACTATAAAAACATGAAATAGGGATATTGTACTGTTATTTTTTATCAGGGATGTTCAAAGCTTCAATAAGTCAAAGTTCAACATTCAATTGCTTTAACTTTCATACCCATTATATTTTAAAGCAAGTTAAAAACTTAAAAATGACATAGCAATCCTAACCAAATAAGGAATATATTATTAGTTTAACTATCGAGAGAATTTTTTTTATAATATTTATAGGGGCGAAGTTATCTTTATGTATCCAGATCGTAGTGTTTCACATAATCATTTACACCAGTCAACATTCAACTGTCATTTTGTCAGGTCATTAACAAGTTTTACAATATTTCCTTCTTGACTTTCCCCAAGTTTAAAAAAGTTGAATGCTTGCTAAGACATGTTTTTAAAAATAATGGTCAAATTATCATTTCAATTTCAACAACTTTTAATACATATGGCTGCATTTATAATCCAAAGAGATGAAAAGTAAACATAGTAGACTTTGCTTTACAAGTTATTAACATTTTTCAAGTTACTTCGACTCAAAGAGTTGAAAAATGAATCTTAGCGCAGTCCTAAATATTATTATTCTTATGTCAGTATATTCCAGACATAAATTAGTGATCTTCAAGGTTTAGCTAAGTTAGGCCAAAATACTATTCACCACAGAAAAAATATATAATAGTGATGACTTGAATTTTAAGGTTTATAATGTATCCCAATCTTATATTTGTTAGTATGGTAAAGTAGTGTGTGTGGTTAGGTGTCCCTGTAACATGTTTTTTTTGTCTTCCTATAGTGTGGTCTGATGGTGTAATTGGAAATAAATTTATTTTATTTAATCGTCTGTAAAGTCTGTTATTTTAAACAAATTATTGTTGAGGCATAAAATACCCCAAACGACTGCTCAAATTACCCAAATTTTACCACCGCATGGACTCAAAAATAAGCTGCACCTTAAATTTATGATCACTTTGAAAGAAGACAAATATTTATTTCTGAAAATGAATCTTTTAGCGTTTTAATGCCAATACTATTTATATGCTTTATTACTATGATTTTGCATTTTTTTTTTTGCTATAGCTAAGTTTTAATCATTCACCGAGGCATACTTTTTAATCATGATCTACATGTTTTTTATTAATATAGCATGTTGTGCGTCGACCGTACGGGTATGGTACCTGGTGACCGTTCCGAGACCTATAGCTGATAATTACACCCCCTGGCGAGACAGGCAGGGCCACCTGGTAGTGAGCGGTCACACCAGATCCCTCCTCCACCCCCTTCCCCCGGTCAACCTCCGCACGGCTGGTGAGATGATCCACCACCTCCTGAGGTCCCCCCTAATGCATGATCAGTGGAACAGCCACGTAGTTACGAACTCTCCCAAAAGATCGCGTCAAAGGATAAGGACCTAACAGCAAATTCTACAGAAAAAGGACTAAACAAGCCAGTTTGTAAAAATCTGTAAATCTGTTGTGTAACTAATTCTTGCTCATGTTAAATATAAGAGTGTAACATATATATATATATAAGTTTTATAGATTAAACTTTATGGGAAGGGTTTGATCTAACCTTCTTCAACTGACCAAGTATGTTGAGGTCTGGAGATAAGGAGAAGGGAAATCATGAATAAACATTCGAACATCCACCACCGATCTTTGGGTTTTGTTATTTTTGTTCACCTTCATCCTTCCTCTAGCGCTCAGAAACATTCGGGCTGCCATTACAACCTCCTTACCCCCCACCCCCCACGCTTTAACACATTCTGGCTGCCATTCCAGCCTCCTACCCNCCCCCATTTGTTCTCAGACACATCTGGGCTGCCACCTTCCTTCCTGTCAAAAGAAACCCGTACCACCGCAACATCTAAATCTTCCCTTATCCATGGAAAGCCCCCACCCCCCTTTTCCACTCACCCTCATTACCGTCGCAGCAAAGGAGAGCAACACAGAAGAAACTGAGCGGAACACTACGCCATATTCAAAAACCTTTTCTTTCCCACACTCTTTCCTGCTCCATTTTCGTAAACCCAACCTGCTCACCCACAGAAACCCTTTCGAATGAGACCCTTCTCTTCCCCCCCTCTTCTGTACAAGTCTTCCAAGTAACAAACGCTGCTCTCTATTGATCCCAGGAGAACTCACATATGATGCCTCAACGACAGAAAACTACAGCAAAGACTTGACTTTTTGACCTAGGCTTAGACATTTCACCCCCCCACCCCCAATTTTCTGCCAGTCAAACAGCACTCCTTATTGAGGCTCTCAGAATTCCAATCCCTCTCCGACCGCTAACACCGCATAATATGTCATTGCAACTACTGCAAAGAGCCCATCCCTAAGGATGTTTGGACCCATGCCTCTTCTGCGGACCCCACCTGAGTTGGTACACTCAAGCTTTACTCACCGAAAGGGAGGAAAAGATCAAGAAAGAAGCAAGACGACAAGTACTCCACCAACTCCCCACCTAAGAAACCGCTCTCCGGCCTATAAACTAATACTCAACCTGCAAATCTCACAACACACCATAACAGCCACAACCAGAGTCCGACGACGAGATAGAAAGATAAAACAAGCAATTTTATTCAGACCTCAAAAGTGAGCAAAGCCTATTGAAAGCTTGTGCCTTTTCTTCATCCCTTGATACAAATGTGTCCATTGTTTGTTTTTTCATAATGCAGTAGTAGGGGCCTGTTTTAAGGCATTCCGCTAATACAGTGGTTTTCAATACATAAATGTTCACTAGTTCAGCACTTACCTCAAGCTTCCTGCACTTTTCAGAATGTCACAAGCAGTGACTGGCTTTGGACGCCATTTTATTTATATAATTCAGTCTGTTTACACTAGGGATGGTATCATCAAATGATTTTAACTATTGTTAATCGATTGATCATTCGATAGCTTTTAAGAATGATTTCAATCATTTTCATTTAACCATTCAACCACTTTTGAACACAATTTTTAGGCCTAGCTCAATTGTGTACCTTATTAGTGTAAACATGTTATTAGGATTTTATATGCATATGAAAGTTATAAAGGCTATGATCCACTTTACAGTGGAGCTCTGTAACCTAATCCACTGTATGAGCGGAGCCCTTTTACATATGAAATTATGTAAAATAAGAGTTGAAAATTAAGTCATATTTTTATAGCAAAAAATTAAATAGTAAAGGTAGGCCTGATTATTCATGTAACCACACAACAAAAAGTCTCTAATAGTAGCAGTTATTTTTTACTCTTGAGTAGTATTTCAATCGGTCAGCCATTTTGGCTTAAGGTTTAATTAATTTGATTATAGTGAAGATCCTTATATTTTTAAATAACATTGTTGAAGCAGTAAAGAGCACCTTCTGTTGTAGAGATTATTTACTATTTTAATACAATATATTGATATAACTACATGCAGTCCTTAAAAGTAGAACATTACATACATGTATACAGACAAACCTTATCATGTTGTTCCCTTATGGAGTAAGCAAACTCTATGCAAACAGCTAGTTCATTCTCACTAACTTTCTCCACACTTCCCTTTACTTGCATACTTCCATCACTTCAACAACATCCATACACAGAGTCATACATGCTCTTTTATTCTTTTAACTCTTAATATTCCTCTTTTCACATATTCGTCTACAACATTTAACCGTGTCTTACATGGCCTACCTCTTTCCTATGATACACAGACTCTTCCAGCATATATTTGCTTTGTCACTAAGTCCACATTCATCCCTTGAACATGCCCAAAACAACGTAACACACTTCTTTCACATTTACCTATTGGATTCACTTTCAAACAGCACTCTTTCAGCACCCATTCATTACTGAATCTATCCACAAAAGTTTTTTCACAAACATTTCTTATGAACAGAGTCAGTAATGAATGGGTACTGAGGAGTGTATTATCTAAGGGTGCAATTATAAAACGCACATGGATTTTATAAAGTATGTTTTTGAGGAAAAACTGCGTCCTATTTTCGATTCACTTTAGTTTTTATCAAATTGATTTTTGAACAAATTACTTCATCCTTAGTTTTGTATTTTGATTATTTCATCCTTAGTTTTGTATTTCAAAGTAAAGAGTTAGTATGTAAATTGAGTGCTGCTATAACAAATTGGTTTTAGAAAGTGCATATGCTCATAATAAAACCACAGTTATCCAACGTAAAAGGGGTGAACCCGATTTTAGATAAATTGTAAATTCGAGTTATGGTAAAAATAAACATTTATTCAGAAACAGGTTTTAATTACAACCCGGTTAGACAAAATTCTAGCATATAAAAAAAATTACCCACTTTGGAAGCTTTCAAAGTATTGCAGAAATTTTAAGATAACCAAGGGCAATTCTAATTCCTAATTTTTAAAAATATATATTTTTTCCTTTTTTATCTATAAATTATGTTTGTGTTGTATGTGTATTCTCAATGTGTTTTATCTTAGAAGCAATTAAAAAAAAGCCTAAAAAGTTTTATTTTCTTTGTAATAGAAGACATTATAACCCCATTAGGAAAAGTTATATGCAATGATTATATTTAATGGGATGCGTTTAAAATGACAAAAGATACATAAAACAAATAATTATTTAATTGATACAAGTATCAACATTTCAATGAAAACTGACTGGTATATAAAGTACCCCGTATGTATGCTCATGTTAAATATAACAGTGCATCTGCTCGAGGATTAAGTGAGAACTTAAGTGTGCTCAGTCAGTATTGTTTCAAACAAGTTGAATTGAGCACAAATATATACTTTTGGTTCCAAGGTTTTGATAATTGGGGTGAACATTAGATTTGAGTAAATAGTGTACAATATGATACTAAGCTGTAAAAAAATATACAAGACTTGTTATAGATTCAGACAAAATGTATTTTAGTCTTTTCAGAGTCAAATAAAAACTGTCTTACCTGTTAACCAAATTTTGCAGATGCTCCTTCATATTTGCAACGCTACGCTCTTGACGCAGCACTTTTTCATCAGCCAAATGCAAGTCTTTCTTCTTGGCATTAAGAATATCCTTTTTCTGTTGCCAATCAGTTCTCAGTTGGGAAAGCTGTGCTTCATGCAATTTTGCTTCCTTTTTTAACGTTGCCAACAGAGTTGTTTGATTTCTGATAATAAAAATGAGACAATTTATTCTACATAGATTGTAGTGTAAAGAGTGCAGCAATCTTACTAACTATTTACATTTAAAATAAATCCTATTTTGGTTTCTTCTTCCACCACAAATTTTAAACCACAAAGAATCCCTACACAAGTAAAATTAGATTAAGAATTTAGGTCCTGATAAATGAGTGCCCTTCACCATTGCTGAGATTAGCAAGGCGTTATGTTTTAATATGATACCCTACCACTTCTGACGATCCTTTAAGAGTTCAGCCCCCAGTCAAGGTAAAGTAGTTTTATAGTCTCAATATGGCGCAAAAGCAATTGGGATGTGTACATAAGCATAGGAAGAATTTAATTTGTGGGTTGTTAGGGGGTTACAAAATCCTAAGTTTATGACATGATGCTAACTCTTAAGAAATAAGAACATTATTTTATACAGTAGTGGTGAACTTTATTTGTGAAAGAGGGGAAATAAGTTTTTAGGGACTCTCTACCTCCTCTCCCCCAGTTAAATGTTATCAAATTTGATGATCCTAGAAGTTGGAGAATTTTTGAAAATTATAATCTTTTAACAACTATTTAGAATAGTGCATGCTCGGTGCTCCCCTCAATTATTTTTTTAAATTTGTATACATCTAGAGGCTATTAGAGAAGTCCTTCTGTAATTTTTTTTAAATTGGACCCCTCTAAAAGCTATTTTAAGAGGTGCCTGCCAAAGTTTTTTTTAGATTTGGAATACCTCTTATAAGCTATTTGAAGTGGTCTTCCACCAGCAAATTTTTGAAAGTGGATGTCCTTAGAAGCTATTTGAAATGGTCTTAGCTTGGATTTTTTTTTAAATTAAATGTCTTTAGAAGCTATTTGGAGTGGTCATTCCCTGGCAACGTTTTGAAAAGTGAATGCTTCTGTAAGTTTTTTGAAGTTTGATACAAGGCCATCTTTAAGATAACCATTAAAAACTTCGGAAAATTTTGGAAGGGGTTTGAGCCCCATAAACCCCTCCCTATGCCCATGGATACAGATGATTCTGAGTTTGTTGTATTCTAGTGTGTGTAAATAATGTATGCCAGAAAACCTAAATTGTTATATTTTTATATAACATGGTGTTAGATTTACAAGGAACAATGTTAATGATAAACATTTTATCCGCAGTAGAAAGTGTTACACTGAAATTACTTTTATTTGAGTCATATTTTAATACTTGAGTTATCTTTTATTCAGCCATGATTGCTTGGCTTCCCACTGTCACATACTTAAAATATATACATCGACTTATTTATTTTAGGTATTTAACATACACTTTCTGAACTGATTGATTATTATAAATGTGTTATCGAAAGAAAAGTATTGATACTAAACTCATTAAAAGTATCGGAAGGAAAATATTGATACCGTACTAGTATAAAAAAAAAGTTTCGATAACAGTATTGGTGTGAAAATTTTAATCTGAAAAAAAGCTTTTTCTTATATAGTAATAATAATTTAAACTTTAACATCATGATTGTACTTCCTTATTTAATTAAATACTGAAAATTCAAATAGTTTTTAATACTTTAAAACAAATTTTACAATATTCTTTTTCATTATTCAACTTATTAAAAAAACTTCCATAAATCCCTTCTGGGCGGTGTCATTTATTAACTATTGACAAACAATAGAAAAATGGATGCTCTTTTATGCTTCAGCTGCTTGGGACACCCTTGAGGCGTATGAGTTCATTGAGCTCTACTAAAGGTTATTTTGTTTAGTTTTTGATGAGCGTGCTCATTGATAAAGGAAGGGGTGGTAGACTGGTTGCCAATCGAAGTGTCATTTGTTCTTCCTGTTACTCCACAGTACACCTTAGTAAACATTTAATCCTAGCATGAGTGAAATTAATAAAGTTGTTTCTTTCAATAATGATCCGATACCAGAGTGTGAGTACTAATATCCATAAAAGTATCTGGACAAAAGTTTTGAGTAAAGAAATACTAGTATCAAAAGGAAAATATCGATATAAGGTATCGATACTTTTTTCACATCCCTACTGATTATATCAGCACACACCTTATAAACTAATTAAAATTTACAACAAACACAACACTCAGCCCTTGGTCATTAATTCATCACCATGAAAGGGAAAACTCACATTTCACCAATGATAAATTTTTTGACCATGACAAGAATCAAACTCAGAACCCTTAAATCAGCACACAGAGACACGCTTCAGACTGAGCCAAGGTGTTGGATTATATCCATCTATTTGTGTATTTAGTAAAGAAGTTGCTTCTATAATGGATAAAGATTTAGCCCACTGTGACACTCCAATAAGTAATGATTTATTATTTAGCTCATTGCTATTGGGATACAAGAAGGTAAATGGAAAATTAAACTCCAGTATACCAAACAATCAACCATATCATTTAGCAACTAGGCCTACTCATTATTGATAGACATAAAATTGATATATGTATGACCATGCTTCAATATTTGAAATGTCAATTTATTTTTAGAAATATGTTAAAAATCAGTGCCATTAGGGACATTTAAATTGACAGAGATATTTAATTCAACAAATAGGTACAGATAATACTAAAATTTAAGATTGAAGTAAAACATGATCATTTGCTTGTTTAGTAAAGAAAATATAAGCAACTATAAAACATTAATATTAGACTTGATATCCTTTTTAAGGATGGCACCTTCGAATCCTCAAATCCTTAAGGATATTCAATATTAGAGGATTTGAGACTCAAAATACTAAAATAAAATATTTTATTTTGAATTGTTATTTGTTTTATAGCTTTAATACACCTTACAGCTGATCCACAAATGTTGGCACTATATTTGGCAAAATGTGGTGGTCGCTCGGTAGGTATAGTTTGCTTGGGAGCTGACGCTATAGAATTTTGAAAAAATATTTAATAAACCAAATTGGTGGTTCTGACTCATTATAATTATATGACAAACTTAACAACCAGACCCCAGATTATTGATTTAACACTTAACAGGATGTATGAACTTTATAAATAATGGATTATAGCTAGGCATGTGTGGAAATGATATTTTGACTTGGGAAATTTTCGGGAAGGGGGGTGGGGGGGAATAACAATTTCCCATAGTAATGAGATGAGAGATGGGAAAAAATTTAAAATCATTTCAAATTAAGGCTTATATTTATTTTTTAGATTTATAATTTTTGTCCAGAATATCAAAAAACTTTCTCAAACGAACCAGTGTGCCTAGTTACCTCATATGTTTTAATTACAAAACATCTCATAATAAGCATTGTTTTGCTCCAAAAATATTGGTATATCCATTGTCTATGCTGGCATTATACTAAAGAAAGTAGTACTAATAGCTCTACACTAAATGAAATTTATCTTAGTATTAAAACAAAAAAATTAATATTAAAATATATGTTAATTGATAATAATATAAGGGGGTAAAACAGTGATATAATTAATCGCCCTTGACTGTAGGATGTATAAGCTCACAGTGACATTTGATGAGAATCAACATCTTTAAAATTAGCAGAATACAAGCTTGAATACTATTTTAATTGACTAGGTAGTTGTGAAATAAAAACAAATTAAGTTTAGGGTATGTCTATTTTATGTAAGATAAAGTTAATTTATTAACCTTAACAAATATATAATATTGTTGGTGAAGATTAAATACAGATGTGACATGCAGGGATAGAATATTAATTTTTTCCCTCTTTAGTTATGGGAACATCTAATAACTCAATTTTTTTCCCAAGGATAAAATGTTTAACATTTAGCTTTCTAATTTTTATCATTCAATTATATTTACATTTCCTCTTTTTTCATTTTTTCCAGAAATTTAGATTCAAATTCGAGATTCATATATAGAATAAAGATTATTATTATTATTATTATTATTATTATTATTATTATTATTATTAGCACCACGTCTTACTACTGTTCGGGATATACGCAATTATACTAATGTGTAATAGTAGGGTGACTGTGAGATAAAATGGAGGACCTACAGTTTAACGTGGAATCTGAACCATGGTGGAGGCCTGGCATTCCCGAATAAAGATTAGATTTGAGATTCAGAATCATAAAATAGTATATTTGACCCAACTATACTCCTTTGAATAAGTTGTTCTGCTTTCATGTTTATACATAATTAATCATGTTCAATAGCGTCAATGGGAGAATGACAAATCAAGTTCCATATTATATTTATTATAAAAATGATCATGAGGAGAACTCTTTTTTTTTGTCAGTCAATTATCATCATATAAGAAATTTCTTCATTTGGACTCAATTATAACACAATTAATTCATATATTTTAAATTTACTTTTTAAAGTTTTTATTTTTCTAAAAAATAAATCTTTAACATAGAAAAGTACTTGTTACACATTGTCTTTCAAGCCCCTTTTAGCTCTAGGACCTGGTTTGACCAATCTGTTTAGGCAATGGACTCACCACCAACTCACCACCACCGTAAATAACCAGTGATAGCTTTAAGCTCAAAACAAAATACTATTTTATTAATACTAAACATGAAACATATGTGTAATTTTACTTCAAGTTTAGTCAAAAACCTAATGTAAAAATTAAATATTAAATTAAAGAAATATCCATTATAATTGTATTATTAAAAGATTATATAAATATTTCTTACCTTTTCTCTCCTTCCAGATTCACAATTTCATTGGAAATAGAACTCAGCTTTCTATTTTGTTCTTCGAGCAGATCTTTTGTGTCTGTTATAGCTTTTTCTTTGCTATTCAACTCTTTTTCAGAGTTTATTGCCTAAGTGATGATAAATATTTTGTGAAGAAATAATATATTAACACAGTGGCTTTTAAAAGTGAATTATTTTGCAACAAAAGTATTAGAGCTAAGGGTCAAAGGTATGAAGTTTTTTGAGGAACATGTTAGCTGTCACCAAAAGGGATAGTATTAGGAATGAAGATGTAAGGTCAAGAGTTGGGGTACATGAGATAGTTGAGGAAGCAAGGATGAGATGGTATGGACACGTAATGAGGATGGAAGGGAAGAAGATTCCAAGACGATTAATGGATATGAAGTATGTAGGGAAGAGACCGCAAGGGGGACAAGGAAGAGATGGGAGGAACAGATAGCAAGCAGCAAGTGTACAAGTGAGATTATGAGACTGGAAGAGAGTCCAGGAAGAAGAATGGTGGAAGGACAGAGTGAGATGGAGGTATTTTACTAAACAGACCTGGCTGGCTTTCAAATAGCTTGCATAAGTTTTAGAACCATGCTTTTCAAATGAGGTGTCATGAAACAATGATGTGATCACTATTTTAAAATTATATGGCATAACTTAACACATTGAACACCACATCCGAGCTACGCTATGGCTAGCGTAAGTATCTATTGTTACCATGACTGAGTTACACTCGGGTCCTCTTTTATATTTTTACTTACCCAATGGCCATAGATACCCTTGGGTATAGTGTTCTGTAACTGTTTCTTAAGACTGTCTTGGCTCATAAAAAAATATTAGGTGGCAGCACTTCCCATAAGTTTTGAAAACTGAAATGTAGCATTATATGTGCAAAATTGTTTTGCTCTCTATCATACTAAGGCATATTACTGTTAGACCTAAATGTAATTTTGTTCATTAATTTGTAATTGATTTATGATATTTTCTAGCCTTTATATCAAAATGTGTAAAAATCTTTTATTTTTAATCTTTTTTGTCTAATAAGTTTGAAGAAAAAAAAGTTTATCCAACACATAGTGTCTCATTTATTACTTTTTATTCATGGTCATAGTATAGAATTGAACTGGTAGCTGCGTCTACCAGCTTCAATCTGAAGCATTCAGATTGGCTAAAGTACAGTGGTTCATTGATAAATGGTATTACAATAACTTATTGTAATGAAAAGTCGATTCTCAACAGCTCCAGGGAACGCTCAGGAAAACAAGGACGTTCAACGCCTACACCAGGGAATGTGTTAACACAATTTAAGTTATTCTTATGTATGCTTTTCACTCTCATCACAACTCTTTCCACTTCAGCCCCCTCCATTACTTTCCAAACTTAATTCCTATCTAAGCTATTAATTGCCTTCTCTACATATATAAATACAATTACCAGGTCCTTCCCAAATTCATTTATTTCCATTAGCAGTTGTGTAGTGAGGAACAAGTCTATTGTAGACCTCTATTCCCTAAATCCATGCTGCTCCTTTCTCCACTTCCCTTACCATTTCTTCAGAGCTTGGCTGTATGTAGCAATAATACTAAAAACACGTGGGTCATTTAAATATTTGTTTTAGTATAGTAGGTTTGCTTGTACAAGTTCAAATGAAAAGTTTAGCGTTAATATAAATATAATTCATATTATCCTTGGTCCTATCACATTTTAAAGGTGTAAGTTTAAGTTAAATTGACTCGGCCTTTCTCATAGTTTAGTTTGTGACAGAATTTTTTTTTTTAAATCTGTTGATATAATATACACCTCCAATAGTTCTTTAACTTTAGCTTCCCTTGAATCTTCCTCCCTTGGTTAAGACCCTGTTTGCTGGTTGAGCTTGTGGATGGCCTTACAAAGATAATCCAGCCCAACTCACCAGCACTGCAATAAAGCTCCCCCCATGTTATTGATGAAAGCTGTAACTGTTAACTTATTCACTAGAAGCCACCCCACACCTCTTTCCCAACAACAACACAAAGGCCAAGGCTATCTGCCAGGAGATTATTCATGATGAATCAGCAGTACCTGCCTGTTAATCAATACCCTATACCAGCAGTTCCCAAACTGTGGTTCGTGACCCCCTGGGGGTTCGCAATATCTTCCAAGGAGCTCGCCAAAATATTTCTGTAATGGCGAATTTTTTCAGCACTTTGTGAGGAAATGGAAAGCATTAACAAATCTTTATTGTTTCACACTAAGTCAGGTAATTATCTTGAGGTAGAACTCTAACAAGATTGTTTGAACTTAAACACTAGGTTCTAGTTTTTCTTACCAACCATCCATCTCACAAAGCAGAGTGCATGCAAGATCAAATGTGGCTCCAGGATTTGGTCTATTTGGCAGACCTTTTCTCAAAAATGAACACCTTTAACCTATCTCTTCAGGGGTTGAATATTAATTATTTTACTGTGCAAGATTGTATCGAATAGTTAATAAAAGAAAAAATTTGGGAAACATGTTTAACAGAGTGCTTTGATACCCTTCACTACATTATGGTAGAAAATCAGCTTTCTTTATACAAACATGTTAATAACATGGTTATAGATCACTCGAAGGGACTTGGAAAACCTTCAAAAGAATATTTTGCAGCAATGTCCAATAATAACAATTGGATTCACAATCCCCTGTAAGAGACAGCAGTTTTGGAATCTTCCACATTAAGCATGAGTGAAAAAGAACAACTCCATGAAATTTCCACTGATTTTGAATTAAAGAGCCATAAATCTCTGTAATTAAATGGTATCTGGTTAAGTTTAAAGGAGTTCCCAGTGTTAGCGAATAAAGGTATGAGAAGTTTGGTACCATTTCATTCTACATATTTGAGCGAGAAATCTTATTCTTCATATGCCTATTTAAAAATATAAACACAAAAACAGCCTCAGTACTGAAAATGACTTGAGACTTTATTTATTGTCTGTTGTCCCTTACTTTAAAGCTCTGTTCCATCCAAAGCAAGCGTACCCTTCTCACTTAGTCATGTGAAAAGGTAAGTAGATGTTAAAACTTTTAAACAAGTTTGAAACTTAAATTGGCATGGAATTTTGCGATTTAAGGAGACTATTTCAGTTGTGTAAAAGCAACTATTTCCAGTACCACTTTAAAAAAACATATAAAATGTGATAATATTGTAACAGTAAGGATAAGAACATATTACCACAGTACTTTGCTTATTTAATTTTTTAAATAAATGTATAATTATTTGAACTCGTACACAAGTAGTTTCAATATTATTCCATTATATTTGGTGGGGTATTCCAAAGTACTTACCGAAGCTATGGTAAGTTAATTTAAAGATATTAAACAATATGATTACAATTAACTTAATAACAAAATTTCAAACAAATTTGATATAAAATTAAGTGTGTGGCTGTGGATATTTATCAGGTGGTTCATACAAATCATATGTCTGTGAAAGGGGTTCGCGAGTCGAGAAAGTTTGGGAACCACTGCCCTATTCGGTACCATTCAACATGAAATTAAATAAATTTTCATTTTGTAAGCATAGAAACTAGGTCAAAAGAAAAATATTTAAGTTATTTCCATGTGTCAAAATATGGAAACTAGTCAATTAGGCTATCTAAACAAATTATAACAAGAATCAACCGGACTAAAATAACATTTACAATGATTAGTAGGCCTACAATAGGAAATTTTATTACCTAGTAAGTAATGAAAGATCTTTAAAGCCAGTATTTTATTCACACATTAGCATTTAAAATTAGTAGGCTAGACGAAATATGATGCAGCTGAAAGCTGGCCGATTCATTTGCTCACCACTCCCTTGCCAAATCGCTGAGGAAAATCAACCTTATGAAGTGAATATTTACTTGATTATTACAATACAAAATAAGTAATCTCCTTATATTCATTTTCAAAATAAAGTTCCCTTTTATAAAGGAGAATCGACCTTGTGTTGACCGTGACCGTGTTTATAAGCTGGAAATAAATGGCTTGTTTATATTGAGTTTAGAGCTGAGCGAATAGAAAAATAGGACAAAGCAAAACTACTAGTAACTGATGTCTAGCCACTGCTGTTCAAGTCAACACTTTGAGGAGTCAACTGTGTTGAATACTGAAGGGTGGTATCGAGATTTTTAACCTATAATATCGATTATTTCAATACTAGTCGATACCATGGGTATCAAGGTTAATGAGAAATTGAGTATCGGATTTGGCAAAAATTATTTCGTTTGCTAGTAAAGAAATTCAAATATACTGTGTGTCATAACATAAAGCTATTAGAATGTTTTAAACATTAAATAGAATGTGGGCCAAAGTTGAGCTACTAAGCGTACAAAGATAATAGAGGAAGCGAGGTTGAGGTTGTATGGACATGCAATGAGGATGGAAAAGAAGAGGATGCCAAGGAGAATGATGAAGTTGAAGTTTGGAAAGATTGCTAGCGATACCAAGGAAGAGATGGGAGGAGCAAATAACAGCTAGTGTGGGAGTGAGAGAAGAATGGACAAGAGTAAGGAAGGAAGAAAATTGGAAGGAAAGAGGAAGATGGAGGCATTTTACTAAACTGACCAGGCCAGAGGCTGGATACAGTTAATGATGAGGAAATATGATTTGATTAATTATTTTTATACAACATTTATAACTGTTTTAAAAATTTGCAAAATTTTTGAAAACGTCACAACAGAAATACCAAATATCATCATCATTATAAACATTTTCCTGCAGGGTCTGTCTCGGATATAAGTCTCTCCATTTACTCCTGTCCACCTGTGCCTGGGTCTTCCTTTTCGCCTCCTGCTTGCAACCTCAGTTTCAAGCCTCCTCCTTGGAATCCTTCCCTCTTCCATTCTCTTCACATGTCCATACAAACTTAATCTCACCTTCTTTATCCTATTCTGCAGGGGTTCTTCCTTCACTCTCTTTCTCATAATTCCTCACAAATTTCATTTCACATAGCTATATCCTGATATCCATTTACTTCATTGCCCAGGTTTATGATGCAAACTGAAATATTGGGGCATAGCATGCCCTGTTCATCAGTCATTTGCACTTCTGTGGCAAATCTCTACTCCAGAAAAAGCTTGAAGCTTTTGTAAAAGGTCTTTGCTTGCCTCCCTCTCTCCCCAAATTCTATATTGTTTCCTTCTCTTTCCTCTACCACACTTTTAAGTACCGGAAAATTTCCACTTTCTTAAGTTGCTCTCCTCCTAATGTTACTCCTCTTGTGTGTGTATTTTCTTTCCGTGTTGTAATCACCAATTCACACTTCTTTACATTAAACTTAATTGTATACTGTACTACCACCTTATTCCACACATCCAACTGTTCCAGCACTACTAGCTCCTCGTTACCCCACATCATAAGGTCATCCGCAAAGACCATTGCCTTCATATTTCCTTCCCCTAATCTTCCTACCACCTCTCGCATCATTACATCCATTACTACCAAGAACAACAATGGCGAGAGCACGCTTCCCTGTTTCATGCCATTCCTTAACCAAAACCATTGTCTACGCCCCTACAACTTTCACACAGGTCATACTTCCCTTGTACAGTTATCTCACTCTCCCCACTAGTCTATCTTTCACCTCTTTATTTTTCGACGCTTCCCACATTTTATTTCTGCACACAACATAATAAGCTTTACCCATGACATAAATACAACAAACTTCATTAACGGTTTCAGGTACATTTAATGAAAATATGTATCCTAAAATATTATGACAATGTAAATAGAGGAAATTAACACCTGGATGGAGATTTGACCCTTGGACATCATGATTTATGTGCTGATCGCTCCTTCTTGTCAGTGTATATACACACAACTCCTTACATAATATTGTGTCTTTAAGGAAAGCCACTTTTCTCTTTTTGAGATATATTTTGTTATATTCGGAAGAGGTTACAGGAAATATAGATAGAAATATATAAAAGAGAACAAATACAGTGTGTATTTTACAATGCAGAGAAGAACACAGATCCCATTTTAAATTGCTGCCATTGGAAAAAGAAGTAACAGTTGCCTTTAAAAGAGAATCAAACGTTACTACCCAATCCCCTAAAGTAGGTTTAGTTCTGTCTTAATTCAGCAGAAAGGAGTAGGGTTAAGCACGCAACGTAACTCCCTAAAATGGGAAATATATATAAAAAAAGAAATTGGTAATGAATGATAGGGCTTCTAAAAAAACAAAAACAAAAAAAATATATAGTTTAAAGTCATTGTTGTAATGCAATGCACTCTTGTAGCACTACTTAACTATGGTACATCAATATACATGGAAGAGCAGTGGGTTTGTACAAATTGTATAGATTTAATAAAGCTTAACTTGTCATTTCTCAGAATCCATAGTACTTTTATGACAATAATGGTTAGTTAATACACCCTCTATACTTACTAATAAATTAAACAAAGAGATAAGATGGACATCATATGGGTCAAGAAGGATTATTTTGAATATAAGTAATATCTTTAAAATACAAAAAATATTGAAAATGGGAAGGAGGAAATTTAAAAAAACTAGGCTATTTAATAATATAAATTACTATATACTTACAATAACCCAATATAACTCATTTTGTAGCGTTGTTAGTTTTTTCTTTACATCTTTCAACTTTCTAAGCTTATTCACTTGAGTTTCCAACTCTTGCATCTCATTCTTGGTATCCTCCAATGCCTGTTACGAATATGAAAAAAATATAAACTACCAAAGTTTAGCAAAGATGTGAAAATGCACTACAATGGAGTGGCAGCTGGCAATTTGTTGCCAAGAGCCACACAAATTGGCAAATTGAATTTGGTAATTTTTTTTAAAAAAATGCTCTCTTCTTATCAATATAGAGATTATCTGCAAACAGTGAGATGAATAACAAGTGGGAAATTACAATTCATAAGTACAGTTTGTCAAATTGTTATCCCTAGTAGCCCTCCTTAACCCACAATTTAATAAAATGTCATTGCAGTGTTAAAGGAAATATGTATATCTATTTTTTCTGATACCACCAGGGTTTGCCTGACATTTGACAATGATTTGTAACCAACTTCTGAGGTTGGAGCATCATTTAGGTGCAGCTACATTACCCCGAAGATATTAGATGATGTGATTTATGATAATGATTATAATTATGTCTGACTTGGACCAAAACTCAATACAATTTTAAAATACTCGAAACCAAAATATAAAAACTTTTACCTGTCCAGCCCAGTACACACACCTGTGTATGTAAAAAAAAAATTTTTTTTTTATATTTGTGTAGTAAATTTTTGTTAATAATACGTAATACATTTTCAATAATACATAATATTTAAATTATTAATAATAATGAAATTCTCCAATTTTTCATTTTGATGTTCAAATTTTGTGTAGGTAAAAATTGAACATAATCTCCCAAAAAGGTTTGCCAGTCCTACTCTCGATCATTAACTTATCGATTATCTGAATGTGAATTCAAAATTTTATAAAAAAAAAATCATCTAGTTAGGATTTTTATTTTGTGGAATAACTAAAGAATAAATGAAACCGTTTAAAATAAATCATAAGAATGTGTGGATAGTTAATCTCTTATGCTTATAGTGTTTTATAAGAAAGATTTGGATTTCTGATTGTAGGTGAAATAAATATACTGCTTTGAGAAAAAAATTTGTTGGCCATTTTTGTCCTTTATTAAGCAAATTAGCTTTAAAAAAATATCTCTATTATTTTGTCCAATAAGATACAAATAATCTTTAATAAGTTAACATGGACTAGTGAAAATATTTTTATTGATAAAAAGTATTTAGAAACTTATAAAAAAATTATGTATTATTGGTCGAAGTAAGGGGTCGTCCATAAACCACATAATGCTTTGATGGGGTGGTAGAGGGGTGGTGAGGATCTAATGTTTACATGTTGTTACATGGGGGGAGGGTGGGGTACATCAAAGTGTTAGGTAACACAGATCTTATACTCAAATTCTAATGTTCCAAAAAATAATATTCTTGTACAAGTTTTCACCTTTGATAAACATATTATGCCTTATAGATAACTTCTGAATATCTGTGCATTAACAATGCAAGTTTAGCACTTACCTTTTGTTCATCAATATTTTTAATGCACTTAGGTAGCATTGTCTGCCCAAGACTAAGAACGCCAAGCACATTCAAAAATACATTTTTTATGCGCAGGACAGTGACATGTTTATACTCACGGCATTTGTTTAGAACTGTCCAATCTACTGAGCCCCTAACATGTTTTTAGTTTTATATTTGCTGTCTGTCGAAGTGGCCTTAATTTATATGTATAGTTGAGTTTGAGTATAATTTAGATTCCTATTGCACATTCTTTTACATAGACTGTGAATAATCGCTTGTGTTTGAACAAATACAAAAATAATTTCTTCAAAAAGAGGAGACTTGTTCATTGCTTGCGTATGAAAAGCAATATCCAGAAGAAAAAAAACAGTGTAGGAGTCCCAAAAATATTTTAAAGTTAAATGGAACAAAACAAAAATACAGAATTTATTTCAATGCAAGTTAGAGGAGTCCATCAATAGTGTTATTTCTTGTACAAGCAGCATGTTATGAAAAGTTAAGCTTCAAATACCATTAATTATTTTCAAAAGGTAGGTGTATTTAAGTCTATACCTTCTCCCTTCTGATAAATCTCTATAGGCAATTATTATACACCTGATATGGTGGCCACATTGTCTAAGTTGACATTCTTTCAGTAGACTAGACGGCCAATGTTGGGGGGATGAGGTAAGAATACTAGTTAAGTCTACTGAGGGTTGCTTTTTGTAAATGGTTTCCTGCTCTCTCCATACAAAAGCTGGTAGATTTTCTTTAAAATTCTACCCTACCTATACATTTTGTATAGTGGTATAGTAAAATTCCAGTTATTCTATTTATTTTTATCTGAATGTTGTAGGAATGAAGAAGGTAGAATTTTAGAGGTAATCTACTCTTATTAACGTGGAGGAGAGTATAAAAACATTTAGGAAAAGCCACTCTGAGTACACCTGATCTCTGGTTTATCGGCCATCTAGTCTTTTTCAAGAGTGAAGCCAAGATTCAGGATCAATATTGGAACAAAACATGAGTCTATGAAGTGATAATTTCATTAAAGTAAAATTGTATTCGATGATAAATGACTCGAAAAAGTGCACAATATTAAGAAAAATGTCTTCCCCTAGCTTCAAGCATCGGATATAGGCACTTTAACATCTTCATGTAGCACCACTATAGAAAAGGGCCATCCTAGTCAGTGCATAGTAGTGCCGTCTGGCTTTTACTCAAATTTCAAACCTGACATCTATAATATAAATATAGCAGAGGTTTATCATCATATTCTTTGAAATCATTTATATTCAGGATTTAAAATAGATTTTAAGAAGTATTAAATCTGAATCCCTCTTTTAGTATCACAAAACTTCCATATGAAATAATGACATTCACTCTTAGTGAGAAAAGTTACGTAACACCGGTTAGGGGAAAGAGAGGGGCGAGAGGGAAGGTACTAGAAAAAGTGTCACGTGGTTTATGGACGGCCCCTAATACGCTTGTCATTGTGTTGTACTCCCGTCATGATCCCCGCAATAATCTATTACTACACAAGAACAAATATTGTATTTCTGAAACCACAACTCACCTCATCTCTAAACTTTATTGTGGATCTAGCTCTATCACTGCTCTCAGATGTACATTGATAAAGCCTTTTGACCTCATCTAGAGTGGTCGCTCTCATGAAAAGTTTAAATTTATCTTTGGGATCACTTGAATTGAGGAAGTTTCGAGAAGTATCTTGATTCAAAATGCATATTGGATTATCCACTTGTATCATGAAAGCAGTCACAATCTTGTCAACTTCTTCACGCTTTGTGGAAATTATTTCTCCTGTGGAAAAAAAAAATTATCGTTCTATTTGGGTGCCTGTTATGTAAGCCCCTATTTGGCTATTTTGGACTCCCCCCCTCCTCCCCGGTTTTTTAGACTAGTTTATGTAGTATTTGTAAAAAAAAATCAAATTGTTTCACAGGAATAACCATTATTTTTCAAGGAATTTATAAATTACTGGTAGTTATTAAAGTAGCGGTATAAATTAATGGTGGGAAATAATTCAATCTAAGCACTGTGGTAGAATGAATTAAAATTAATTGTATTAATAGAGACATGCAAAAGGTGAGGTTATTTTTAGGGGGAAATGTGTAATTTTTCTCAAAAAGTGATGATATAATATAATGAAAGTGATGTTATTAGTTACATAAATACAAGTCGAATTAGTATTCATTAAAATAAACCAGGATAAAACTATTTACATTTTCCATTCATATTGTGTATTTAATTATTTATTAACATATTCATAAAAAAATCAAATACAAATATATACACATAGCATTTCGCACTTAGTTTGGGTAGGAGGACCATTTGAAAATCACATGTTGACTTTAAGAATTAAGATTAGCATGCTCAACAAGGACAACTGAGTTAAATTAAATCAGGGGTACAAAATATGTCCCAACGCGCTAACGAGGTTCGGGGGAAATTAAAGCAATCCTGTGGGAATTTGGGGCAGGGAAAAGTCGAACAATTTTGTTGACTTTTTAGTATATTCTGGTGTATTTTGATCCCTATTTGAACTCTAGCTCACCTATGCACAGGTTGAAAAATGCAGATTAAGAAATTATTCAGGGATTGATTTACTTCTTGGGTATAGACCCTTACAATTGGTTGTATGAATAGCTGTGGTAGCAATATTTTGGAAGAGGAAACCATATGAGTTGCGTGCGTGGCACTCCTCAACATAATCTTTGTGAATCATTTAAGTAGACCACATGTCTCGAGTGAGCTAGGTTTTTCTTTGTAATTCATGATGGAAACCACACGTGTATGTGTGGTGGTCCTAAATTTTACTTTTTTTTAACTCTCATAAAAAACTATCAAAGAAAGATGTGTGATGGGCAGTACTCAGTATTTTTTATTAAAATGTTAAAATAACGGTATATTGTGTTCAAACATCACAAGAAAACCATGCGTGGTGTGCTTGTGTGAAAAGTAACTATGTTATTTTTGTTTGAATAAACAAGGTGTTGAGTGACACCAATTGACTGTTATATAATCTTTTCAACTTAATAACATCCTTAATCAACCTAATAGTTAATATGTAAGTGTTGTATCAAACTTTATAACCGATGCATACTTTAAGACAGGGTTAGAACAGGAGTATAAGGGTTCACTCAATAAATAAAATACTAGTTAAAATACATTAATACTATGTTTCTTCTACTTTTCTCATCTCTATCACATTATGTGATAGAATATGTATAGCCCAGACTAAAATGAAAAAAGTAAAAGAAATCTCCTGACAATAATCTTGACCTTTGTTTTCTGAAAAATAGCTCACCTCTCGAACTTTTCACTTTGTATCCTGTACTTCCAGACAGACTTATTGTCCTTGAAATAATAATATGTTTGCCATAGAGATCCGGTTTGTAAGGTCGTTGACCTTGGTTAGACAACACCACTTCTATAGTGCCAGTATTTTCACCTATCTTGATAAGCTCTACAAAATAAAATATATCAATTATAGAAAAAAATTGAATATTGAAACAAAATTATTCTCCCATTTTAAAAAGAATGTTAAAAGGAAATTAATTTGCAATTAAAAGTTCCCTCTTAAATCTTTTTCAATATAGATGTTTACAAATCATGTTTAAATGAAATGGTCAGTTTAAGAGTTATATTAAAAAAGAGTTCCAACTCAGTTTTTAAGAAGACTTAAGAGTGCAAAATAGCTCTTGTTTTTACATATACTTAATGCAAACAAAATAAGTTTTTACCTCATGTTAAATAATTAAAATGTGTCAACCATAGTATGAACTAGTCTTCATTAGAACTGGTTTAGCCAATGTCTTGAGATAGAATATCCAAACTCTCTTGATCATGAATGAGGTTCTCAATATTACTAAATAAAATAAAGTGAATTTTAGAAATATATTGCCATTTCTGATGGATGTTTGTTTTTAAAAAGCAGAGTATTTGTGCTTGTCACATAAGCAGATACCTTTCACAGAAGTAGCTCTATTGGTGGAATTTGCTTTCCCTCCCAACGCAACAACGACAGCAGTGAGAATAGCACTTTTGCCACTACCGTTTCTTCCAATGATAAAGTTCACATTCTTGTTAAGATCTACTTCAAGTGAGTCATGGCACATAAAGTTCCGCATGAACACCTTTTCAATCGTTCCAGCTCTTAATTTCTAAAAGAAATTTCATAAAAAACCAGACAAGCATGTCAATCTATTGGTTTAAGCACACACTAATTTTTTTATTGTTATTTGGGGTTATATCACTGTGAAAGGAGAAACTCACAATTCACCAATGATAAATTTTTTGGCTATGCCAATAAATGAACCTGGTTCCTCTAGCTCTATCACACACAATATTGAATCACAATTTATTTCTCTATGATATCTAACACACGAGTGTCATAAATTTGTGTTTTATTCAAATGCTCAAACAAATATAAATGGACTTAGGTCATAAAAGGATGTAAGTTCGGGACATATCTAGTAAAGGTTAGTACCTAATGTGTAAATTCCAACAAAATGGAAACCTTTTAATCCTTATCATAGTTGTCCCAATAAAAACTTGGATTAAACATAAGCGTGTAATTTAGACGGTAGCTGAAAGAAGGGCATATAGAATAACACATTGTTCTTCAGAAATGAAGTTTAAGGTTTTCGAAACAGTTTTAAATTGTCAAAGAACTTTTAAATGGTAATACAATACTGAAAAACTGAGTTACAGAATGTATGTAGGCCTACAACATTGAACATGGAATTTTTTATGAATGATAATTATATAATAATATTGTATTTAAAATGAGGCAGAATGCTAGCAACGAAAATAGATGACATAGCAACGAAAATAGATGACATAGCAACAAAAACAAATTTACCAAGCTTGGGAATCGAAATATCAACACCAAATTTTTCAAGGTGTAAATGAAGCAATGATGGATCATTTTTAATGTTTTTCACAATAAGAGCACAGAGTGGCATGTAACCTCCTTTAAGCTACTGCCTCAATTATACTGAATTTATTATCAATAATAATTACATTAATTTCCAACCAATAGATAAAGAGTCCATAGTTCCCAATCATTTAAGTATTTTATACTATTTTGTTTGGTTCTTTGAAATATAATTTCTGTACTCACTATCAAATATTTATACACATGTAATGTATGTCACATTCCTAATTAGTTTTGGAATTTTTTTTAGTACCACATTTTACTACCTGTTCAGGTTACATGCATTTGTAATAATTACACTAATGAGTTATAGATAAGGAAAGTTATATTTAAAGGAGGTGTACCAGCATTTGTGTGGAGGGAGAGTGGAAAACCATGGTAAAAGCCACCGTCAGAACACCCAACCTTGATATCATCAGCAGTCTAGTCTACTGCAAGAGTAGTGCATTAAACCATGCGACCACCGAAGCAAGTAGAAGCTAATATATCTAGCTTTTATTAATGTTGGCTATTCTACAATATTAATTATGTTTAACATTAAGTGTACATACAGAAACTATCCGTTGAGAACAAGAAAGCTGCTGTGAAGTAGACAAAACCCTAGACTCTGGTTCTCTAATCAACTGGGTATGATATGTCTGTGACTCAACTCCACTGTCGTAATCAGAATCACTGTTCTGAACAGAGCGTTTTCTTTTGGCCTCCCAATCATTTGGTGAAGATGACTTCCGTTTTTGTACTGGATTCATTGTCTCAGTTCCTGCAAATACATTTTATGTACATTTTTAATTGTTTTTCCAAATATATTTTCTGCTGAGGGACCAAATAATACTTTTCGTCAAGTTCCCATTCAATTACAATGATGAATATATGCTATAATAATAAGGCATTAAATTGTTTCTCCTAAGATTCTATTATTTAGAAGTATAAAATGCAATTGTATAAACATATTAAATTGATAAGTAGAACAGTTTCATACTAAATTAATTTTATTCATTTTTTTATATTTCAAGCTCAACAGTTTCATCAAGAATTAAAGTTATCACAGGTTACAAAATCAATTCCTTATTAACAAATCAGTTATGCAAACATTTTAATTTACCAATCCTAAATAAATCAAATAAAATTGATATTCCATACACTTTTAGTCAAACTCAGCAAAATCCCATAAGTGGTAAATTCAAATGATTATTTACATGTGTCTGGTAACATATTTGGTATTTACACACTTGGTTTCTGTAGCAGGACTATAGTCTCTTGAGTCGGAAGAAATTTTTGGGTGGAATCAGTAAAAATGAACCAAATCCGGTTTTAAAATAAAAACTTATAATATCATAACAAATATATCATTTAATTTTATATGTTTTTTATCCCTTAGGACAAATATTTGAAATTTGGATTGAAAAATTTGTTTAAGGTGGGGATTTAGGGGGCACAAAAAAGGTGTGTTTGAAGTTTTTTGATTAAAACATTTTTAGGTCAAAATAAAACAAATATTGATTCAGTACAAGAAAGGTGACCTCAAGAGTTCTTAAATATCTGTCAAGGGTATCCTGAAATTTAATGACAACTTTTTCTCTTCATTTAAAAAGTTTCTCATCTAATGTTGATATGTTAATGACAGGTATTCAACAAGCTGTTGATATCACTGCGTAGAAAATTAAACTTTATATTTGTACTGAAGCAATATATTTTTGTCAAAAAAATGTGTTGCTATAAAAAATGCAAAAATACTGGTCTTTTATCGCGCAACCTATATTCACCGCTTAAATATACATTCACAATGTCATAGAAGCTTCCCATTAAGTTATCTGTTTTGGAGAATATTACTGCAGTAAATTTGTTATTACTAATTAACATACATTAGCCATTTATGAAGGAGTTAAGTGTCAGAGAGTAGATAAAATAGAGTCGGAGTCAGAAGCTTGGCATGCCAACACCAACACCCTGACCCCAAGGTAACTTATTTCAGTGTTCCTATGGATCAAATAATTTACAAGTATAATAGTGGCCACTCTCATAATGTATATCGAATAAGTGGGTTAACAATAAGTTAATAATATGGAATATATTTTTTTAGATAAATATAATATTTGAAATTGGATTTGTTTATTTCCATAAATTTGCCAACGTATGTTAAAAGTCATATGTAAATTATAAATAAAATATTTAATAAAAGTCATATAAGGGGTTACAATTTTAGAGTAAATTCAAATGATTTTAACCCAATCCAATACCCACACACATACACCTTAAAATTACCCCAACCAACATTAAACTATTTTTTTATTTTCAATCTAACTAGCCTATCCAAAGCAAGTTACCGTGTTAAGTGGTTGTGTGATGATGTACTGCACACACAAGCTAAAAGTTATTTGCACATGGGAAAGTAATTTTAGTGAAATGTGATCACATACATCCCACACACTGTTGCAACAAATTAGAACTGAGTAATTTTGGGTTAGAATTTCTATCAAGAGTTTATGGAGGTGATTGGATACTGCTAAATCCTAGTATATGATGGATGTACGAAAATCATCAGCTATGTGTGGGTGATCGATTAATATTTTCAACTAACTAAAATTAACAGTATTACATTGGTTCAATTCCCTTTCATTTTATTCAACTATCCAGGGCAATTTATTTTAATTATCCTTTATTATTATTTTATTTGTAACAGAAATGTGAGTCTGATAACCAATGTGTTTCCAAGAGTGTTAGTTAAAACTAGTACTCAAAAGTCATAAATGTTATATATGAAAGTTTAGTAAACTTTAAAAATGATCAAATTTATCAAACTTGATGAAGTTTTAAACATTACTTTTACTTTGTAGCTATGTCTATATCATTAATAAATTTAAATATTAAAAAAAATTCTTTAAATGATGCTAAATTTGGTATTTTTTTTACAAGAGAGTTACTGTCTTCACTTAAAATTAGTTACAAAATAGTAAATTGTAAATAATGGTGTAAATTCATGTTTATATTTTTAGCATAACTGGTGGCACAAAAGCTGTGGTTGTTTCCGATAGCTATTAATTAAATTGACAACATTTCACATGCCCACCACAATCTTTGTTTATTATATATTATATTATGGTGTGTAGGCCTGAGCACAAGAACTTGAATACATATTATATATCCAGTTTTCATTATGTGGTTATAATGTGTGCATAAGTATTTGTAGAATGAAGTTATACATACCAAATGTTAATTTTAATATATTTGCATCTATTCACCTTGATAAAACTAAGAACACATTTTTTTGCCCATATAAATCCTAAGAGAAATTAATAATTGTGTTCTATCATCATATCTCAGTCGGAAGTGTGTATGTCTGCTGAGCTAGGGGACCCAAATTTGATTCCTGGCATGGCCGAAAAATTTATTATTGGTGAAATAAGGGTTTCCCCTTTCACTGTGATGAATTAACGTTCGGGTGCTGAATGTTTTGTCTGTTCTATATTTAAGTTAGGTCGCATGCTGATATAATCAGTCAGTTCAGAAAGTGCAGTTAAATATTTTAAATAAATGAAAACGAAATAATTATGTTGGATTTAAGGTAATCTTGTACACCGTCACATAAGGTATATGTGGAGTAAAATTGGTAGGAGGGAGTATCTTTCCAAACATTTTATTTTGTTGATAAAAAAATTAACAAATTGGCAATAAAACATAGTATTTTATTTTTGTTTCAAAATCAAAATCAGAATTTTAACAGATACAATACAACTACTATTCTATTTCACAAAGACGATATTTAAAAAGCATACTAAAGCATCAGTCCATCAAATATATGTACAGTAATGAACTTATTTACTTAATGTTCATTTGAAAGCAATCCTTATCCACTCAGAGTTCCTACCTTATAAAATTTTAAACACATTTTATTTTCTTAAAAATAAGAACTTTGTTCACATCACTCATTAATGTCTACTCTCAAGTATTTCACCTTCACAGCTAGCCCAAACTCAATATATATATATATTCACTCCAACACCTCTTGCACAGCAAAATCATAATTTGTAGACTCTTTGAACAATTTATTGTAAGGCCGTTCTGAAATAGTGGTTATCAACTTGTGCAAGATTGTGTTTGACAAAGAACTATATGCATCAAAGAAAATTATATTTTACAAAGAATAAATACTTTTTATATAAAATAATAAAAATATGTATATGTTCAATGAGAATAGACGGGAGCTTTCAAAACCATTAATTTATATTCAGATATATAGTGATATATATGCTGACAAATTAGAACAGGTTGGGTTATTAGGGCCTTTAGACCATAGACATACGGTAGTGAATTTTCAAACACATGAAGATTGGCTTCTTTCACCCAACAGATGGATCAAAATCTACCCCAACCAGGATCTGAAATAGTCACTCAAGCCATAAGTCCAGTGTATCTAATCACTCAAGTGCTTAAAGCAATATAAAATTCCCTCGCATTGTTTATTTGTAACATAGTTAAAAATAGGAAAACTTTCTTATTTAAAATTAATCAAATTGTTTAGTACGGTATTACAATAAGATAATATAATTTCCTTTATCAATAGTTAGCCATTTTACTATTTTGGCAACTATTAAAGTTAAATTCCAATTAAATATAAACCTTTTCACATTTTACAAGTTAACATGATGTTTATAAGTCATAATATTCAACATAAATGTTTTATGGTACAGCTTTGCTTAGCCTAGCCTACACTTGCAACATCTAGTGATGTGGAGAGGCGGTCCTCTAACCTCAATGTGCTTGTGGTCAAACAATCTCTCTTCTTTCACACCTCTCCATGCATTTTATGTTTAATGTGAATATTTTATTGAAGCATAATATACCTATATTTATTTTAGGGAAAAAGGATCCTCATGTGCTTGTATTCAAAATTTTCCCTCCCATTCCTATATTTAATAATATATATATATATATTTAATAATAATA